>ML384728.1:0-122197 GCA_005239525.1 Nicotiana knightiana | reverse complement strand
AAAAATTTGTGGAAAAAAACTGAAATTTTGGTGGAGCTTTGTGTAGATGGAGGAGATTTTTATTTTATTTATTTGCCTAAGGGAGAAGATGAGCAAAGTTTTTCCTTTTCCCGTCTCTGTTCCCCAAACCGTATGGACTACTTGATTGTGTATTATGAGTGATCTTTTTTTTTCTTTTTTTTAAAAAATTATTTAAAGAAAACTTTTAAGAGTCAAAATTAACCCAACTAACTAATTGAAAATAAAACATGATAGTAAAAGATCACTTAGGCATACTGCCAAATGCAACGAGAACCAAAATATGCCAACTCTCCGGTTAAACTTCTAAACTTAAATTCCAATTTTAGTCATTTCAAGCCTAATTTAACTACGGACTTCAAAATAATTCGGAAACGCTCCTAAGTTCAAAATCACCATAGAAAGTTGTTCGAATAATCAAAACTCTATTCCGGGGTCGTTTACTCAAAAGTCAAACTCCTGTAAACTCTTTTCCTTTGAACTTCAAAAATGAGAATTGTTCTTTCAATTTAATCCTTTATCGTCTGAAAACCAAGCTCGATCATACACGCAAGTTATAACACATATTACAAAGCTGCTCGGGACCTTAAGTGAGTGAACGGAATGTAGATTCTCAAAACGACAAGTCGGGTCGTTACAGAAGATTTTCGAGGGGATTATTTAGGTAAGCATCTTGTACGCGTTTTTTATCATAGATCTTGTTTCCCCACTGATTTTCCACACCTAATTAGTGAGATTTGAAGTGAAATTTGGGGGTTATATATATATATATATATATATATATATATATATAACCCCCAAATTTCACTTCAAATCTCACTAATTAGGTGTGGAAAATCAGTGGGGAAACAAGATCTATGATAAAAAACGCGTACAAGATGCTTACCTAAATAATCCCCTCGAAAATCTTCTGTAACGACCCGACTTGTCGTTTTGAGAATCTACATTCCGTTCACTCACTTAAGGTCCCGAGCAGCTTTGTAATATGTGTTATAACTTGCGTGTATGATCGAGCTTGGTTTTCAGACGATAAAGGATTAAATTGAAAGAACAATTCTCATTTTTGAAGTTCAAAGGAAAAGAGTTTACAGGAGTTTGACTTTTGAGTAAACGACCCCGGAATAGAGTTTTGATTATTCGAACAACTTTCTATGGTGATTTTGAACTTAGGAGCGTTTCCGAATTATTTTGAAGTCCGTAGTTAAATTAGGCTTGAAATGACTAAAATTGGAATTTAAGTTTAGAAGTTTAACCGGAGAGTTGGCATATTTTGGTTCTCGTTGCATTTGGCAGTATGCCTAAGTGATCTTTTACTATCATGTTTTATTTTCAATTAGTTAGTTGGGTTAATTTTGACTCTTAAAAGTTTTCTTTAAATAATTTTTTAAAAAAAAGAAAAAAAAAGATCACTCATAATACACAATCAAGTAGTCCATACGGTTTGGGGAACAGAGACGGGAAAAGGAAAAACTTTGCTCATCTTCTCCCTTAGGCAAATAAATAAAATAAAAATCTCCTCCATCTACACAAAGCTCCACCAAAATTTCAGTTTTTTTCCACAAATTTTTAACATGGGAACTACTTAATTCCATCACCTCTATTCAACCAATGTTTGGAACACAAATTAACAAAACCTCCTCCCGTGAACTTTCCTTGACTGTAGCACCACCCTTTCTCTATTTTTAAAGTTCCTCCACCACCGTCCTTATCATTTTCTTTGTCAAAATTTTCAGTGAATTAGAAATCAGAAATGGGTTTAATATTAAGGGTAAATTACGGTCTAGATCTCTAGATTTGAACTCCAACCGAAGTTGTCATTAGTGTGGGTATTGTTTGAGTGCTATGGTCTGCGGTATTGGTCCAGATTTAAAACGCAATCGAGGTGCTATTGTCAAATTTTATTTCTAGTTCATCTCTGAGAACGTTGTTGCTGTATAAAGTGGTTCTTGCTCAATCAAAATCTGGAGAAAACTTTGCTACACAAAAGACTCGGGACGTTTGGAGACCAATTCACGAGGCAAGGGCCGAGTAAGAAATTATGCAATTTTAAGGTAAGTATATTGCTTAACCTTAAGTGGAGAATTACCCCTTAGGCATTAAGTCTTATGTAAAAATTGTTTGAATGAAAATCATGTACGCGAGGTGACGAGTACGTACTTGATTTATATGTGCAAATTATATCGATTAAAATTCATAGACACCCTTAGGTATTAAAGAGAAATAAATCATCGATTCGTCATGCCTCATTCCTTATTTGTCGAGTTTGTATTTATACGATAATTTGGTGTTAAATTTTATTTGGATTTTTATGTGAATTCCGTGTGTTTGTGAATTTGATATTTCTTGGAAATAATTATATTATGGAATTTCCATCAACAAATATTTAAGTAAGTTAAATTTGAGGTATTAATATATTTATCGAAAATTTGGATTAAAGAAGGTGTCGTCTCATGCTGAGTTAATTTTCCATCTTTGTTGTTGTTATCGAGGTTTTATGTACTCTGTGTGGAGCCTTGGGCTATTTGCTGTGAAATTAATTGATTTTGTTGTATCTTTGGAATTGGTTCTGGCCAATGGGCAATTTATAATATGAATTGTTGTTTTGTATTGTTGTGGTAATATCCGTGTAAACTATTGTGTGATTTGGGTTACTGTTATGCGGCGGATAAGGGTGGCATTCCACTGTTGATTATGTGAGTATAAGGGTGGCATTTCATTGTGGTTATGTGTTGGGATATTTTCTGGGCAAAGCGATAAGAGTGGCTATTAAACGGAGCGATAAGGGTGGCTATTACAGGAGCGATAAGGGTGGCTATAGGAGGGATAAGGGTGGCTATGGTCAGGGATGATAAGTGGTGACGTGGGGATATTGTGTTGGTGGTTTTTATGCGATGTTGTGATTTCTTGGTGATATTGTGCAATTTATTTTATAATTTCTGTAAATTTGATAATAGTCAGATATATGTTGAAATTATGAGCCTATAAATATTACCGGGCGGATTACGATATGGGCATGAGGTGCCGGGAATAAAAAATAAATTTATTATTTGTACGTTAAATATCCATAACTGTTAAACTTGTAAGGAAATTTAGAAGTCTTTAGACTTGTAAAGAAAATTCCTAGAGACGCTGAGCTTACAATAACGTAAGCAATTAAAGGAGAGTGGCAACATAAGCTATATGGATGCAATGTCCCTCATTTTTTTGTCTTAGTTGAGCTGTGCTACTCTGCTAGACACTGCGTAACTCAGAATTCTTCAAGTTATTCTCCAAATATACAAATGTACAATTTTCAGTTGTTAAACACACGTTATATTTCATCTCACAAAATCCTTCTGATTTAGTTGGTGTTTTCTTCTACTTCATAATTATAAGCTGCTGCTACCTTAGGCGTTCTCTCTGCTTTTCATTTTTGTTTCAGCTAATTTTAACTTATTAAAAATCATGTCCAGTTGAATGCAATTTTATTGATATGAAATATGGGCACGAGGTGCCCTGGTTATACAATGAAAATGATATTGGCACGTGAGTTGTCCGTGCAGTTGTGATAAAAAATATTGGCATGAGGTGTTGTGGAAATATTAAAATGGGCTGAGACCCGTATTTTGATTGGAAATAAGGTGTCACATGGTGACTTTTATTTGAAAGAATTATTCGAAAATATTATTTGAAAGAATTTTATTTGAAGGAAATATATTCGAAATATATTCATCGAAAGATATTATTATCCTAAAGATTACTATTGGGAAGATTTATAGGCGAAAGATTTATATTTGAAGAATTTGATTAATTGGTCGTACTTGTATTCATTAATTGTTGAGCAATATATATGTTGTTCTTGTTGCCCTGCTGTTTATATCACTGGTTGATTATTGTTTTCATAATCTTTATCTGTTTCCTATTATTTTTATATGTTGTGCTGCACATGTTAATAGACTAGTGAGTATCTTGACTGTACCTCGTCACTACTCCACCGAGGTTAGTCTTGATACTTACTGGGTACCGATTGTGGTGTACTCATACTACACTTCTGCACATGTTTGTGCAGAGCTAGGTAGTGGTGATATCGGCCTCGAACAGAGTTAGAGTGTGATCGCAGGGATTCAAGGTAGAGTTGTTGGTCGCCGCAGTCCGTTGGAGTCTTTCCAGTTTTTTTTGTACTGTCAATTTTTATTCGAACGATATTGTATATTCGACCTTGAGTTCCTTGTTTGTATTCAGTTAGAGTTCGTGACTCAGTATTACCAGTCTTGAGAGTTTTTATTTTATTTTATAGTTGTTTCCGCTTTTGTTTCCGATACATGTTTAAAAAAGAGGGGTTTGAATTGTTATTTTAATTGGCTTACTTAGTCTTAGAGACTAAGTGCCATCACGACGTCTGTGGTGGGATTTTGGATCGTGACATCTTCTCTAAAATCGCCTAAGTCCGAGCCCAAAATTTTAGACTAAAATCACGAACCTTTGTTTTTAAAACTTCTGCCCAGACTTTGGACACCTGCCATTTATCCGCACCTGTGGAGCCGCTTCTGCGAAAAAATTCTCGCTCTGCAGAAGTCACTTAACCAACTTCCTCCGCTTCTGCAATCCCAAGACCACATTTGGCGCTTATCATAGGTGCGGGAAACCCATCGCACCTGCGGCTCAATCTCGCACTTGCGTCCACCTGCCCGCTTCTGCAACGATCGCAGGTGCAGAATAATCTTCGCACCTGCGATCGTTGCAGAAGCGGGCAGATGGGCGCAAGTGCGAACATAGACGAAAAAGGTCAAAGAGCTGAACCAGTTTTGGTTCAAAGTTGAAGAGATCTGCTTGCAATGTTTAGGAAAGCGGTATATATAAGTGTCCAGTACCAGGGGGAAGTAGAATATGGCAAGAAACAACTAGGTAATCCTATGTCCGGTGGGATTAGGAGAAAATTGGGGGGAGATGGCTAGGTTTTGGGCAGAGAGGTGAGAGAGGTTTGAGATCATTTGAAGGTGGCAGGTGAAGGGGAATGGTTAGGGTTTGGGTAGGGTTTGGTTAATTAAAACGGTAGGAGTAATATGGGCCGTTGATCTTAGAGATCAACGGCCACGATTAGTTGGGGGTTCTAGGTCGGGTTAGTTAATTGGTTGGCTGAGGGGTTATTTGGTTTGGGCTCAGGTATTATTGGGCTGGGGCTGGGGTAATTTAGGTCCGAAAATAGGATGTAAGGCCAGATTTTAAATACCTAATTTTTAAAAAATAAATAATTTATAAGAGTAATAAATAAATAACAAAAATATCATGCGTGAAAATGATTAAAAATACTTACTTAATATTATAAAAATATAAAAAGTCATTTTCTTCATAGATAATGTAATTATATATGCATATGGGCTATTATTGCAAAAATATGCAATTAGCCTTAAAATGCAAATGTAATTATGAGAAATGCACTAAAAATGTTTAAAACCTCACATTAGTACAAATGATAAGTTTAGATGATTAAATCATCATAAAAATAATTTAGAGGGTTATTATTGGACATTTATATAATAAAATACAGAAATAAATTGATTTAAAGCCTTTAAAAATTATGAAAAATATTTTTGTCTGTTTATAAATCAAATGATGATGCATATGCACTATTTTGAAAGTATATGTATATTGAGGAAAAAATTGGGTATCAACACTAGGCAAGCCGACACATAACCAAAACGAATCAATATTTTCATTTCAAAGATAATGTCAATGCTATTTAATATAAAAACCTTCTAAAGGGGTTCAAATCAAAACAAAAGTGTGGAAAAGAAAAGCCCGACATCGGGTTGTCACTAGTCATGAGCTACTACTACAACTGTATATAAATATCAAGACTAACATAGTATGGGATTAATCAAGTACAACTAATTGAAGATAACGGAGGAAAGCAAGGCTACGATCGCCAGGCAGCTACCTTGCTAACTCCGAGAATTTGCATCAGGAATAATCAACAGCCTCTACCGGGTCCAGAAACACCTGGATCTGCACACAAGGTGTAGGGAGTAACGTGAGTACCCCAACTATATAAGTAACAACAATATATAAAGACTGAGAAGTAGTGATGAGCAATAATGCAAGTAAAGTTCATTTCACAAAAACTCAGTAAAATACAGCATGCTTTTAAAACCAGAGTTTGAATCAAAACAGCTCGTTTAAATCCAGTTGTAGTGAAATCATTTAAAGACATCTTTAAACAGTTTTCAAACAAAGGCTCAATGCAAGGATGAGCAAAAATGATGAAATCATAATCAACCCCTCGGGCAAAACATCACTCATATACAGCCCCTCGGGCAAATCTCACAATCACTCGTATACAGCCCCTCGGGCAAACCTCACCATCGCGCATGCCTCCCAGTCACTCGGCACTCGCACTTGCACTCAGTAGGTCCTGCGGTCAATGGCGATGTGTACAGACTCCGGAGGGGCTCCTTCAGCCCCAGCGCTATCTCAAGCCAATCATGGCATAAATCAATGAGGCCCTCGGCCTATATCAAACATGCTGCGGCGTGCAGCCCGATCCCAAAATATCCTCAGAAATCAGGCCCTCGGCGACACTCAGTCATAAACCTCTAAAGCCGTTTGGGCTCTCAATAAAGCAAAGTACTCAGCCCGAACAACATTTATATGATGCATCAAAACAGAGTAAGAGAGGTTGGGCTATGCAGTAAATATATGACATGACTGGGTATAGATTTTCAATCAAAAATAATGAGAGAATAGAAATAAGAGACCTCTAAGGGTCAAAACAACACTAGCATAAGGCCTAAACATGGCATCCAGCCTAATTTACAGAAATTCTTTCTAAGACACATGAGTATCAAATAGTTTCAAGAAAATATGCAACGTTACAGTTTCTACGGGACGGACCAAGTCACAATCCCCAACGGTGCACGCCCACACGCCCGTCACCTAGCATGTGCATCACCTCAAAATAGTCATATGACACAAAATTCGGGATTTCATACCCTCAGGACTAGATTTGCAATTGTTACTTAGATCAAACCGATCAAATCCTTACTCTGCGATGCTCGTGCCCCTCGATTCAGCCTCCAAATGCTCTGAATCTATTCACAATCAGTACAATACCATCAGTTTATGCTAAAGGATTGAATTCCGCAAGAAAAAAATATCAAATTAGACCCCAAACTCGAAATCGGCTCAAACCCGGCCCCCGGGCTCACGTCTTGAAATATGAAAAAAATTATAAAACTTAAAATCCCATTCACTCACGAGTCCATACATATGAAATTGTATCAAAATCCGACCCCCTTTGAATCCTTAAATCCTCCCATCAAACTCTTTAAAATCCTAAGCCCTAACCCCCCCCCCCCCCCCCCCATTTTCACCCTTAATTTCCATTAAATTAATTGATAAAACAACGGTAAAATACCATAGATAGGAGTATCAGAACTCAAGCCACTTATATCAATGAAAACCCCCTGAATCTCCCTTAAAATCACTCCAAAAGCTCCAAATACCGACTTGAAAATGGTGGAAATCAACCAAAATTTGCAAAGTGTTCTATTTATAATTTTTCCCAGGTCCCCAATTCACCTCGCACTTCTGGAGAGCATTGCATAGTAAGATGGGTACCCAGATAGACCTCAGCACAGCATTTCACCCTCACACTAATGGTCAGTCGGAGCGTACAGTTCAGATATTGGAGGACATGCTCAAGGCATGTGTGATTGACTTCGGAGGTTAGTGGGGCCATTTCTTGCCTTTGGCCGAGTTTGCTTACAATAATAGTTATCAGTCTAGCATTGAGATGGCACCATTTGAGGCTTTGTATGATCGGCGATGTCATTCTCCTATCGGGTGGTTTGAGCCTGGCGAGGCTATGTTATAAGGTACCGACCTGGTGAGGGATGCTTTGGAGAAAGTGAAGTTGATCTAGGCGTCCGCAGGCCTTGGCGTCACCTCCTATCTCTCTTCTTTTCCTGTCTTTATGTATTTCCGAGACAGTAGCACCTTGTTCATTCATACCTTTATCTGTAGCAATCATAGACAGTTCGTGAAATTGTGACTCCAGATTTTGGGAGTTGTTATTAAGGATTTTTGTAATACTGTTTAATTAAGCTGTTAGACTGCACTTCTTCTGCATTCTTATTTCTATTTGTTCTTGTATATCACTTTTTAAGTGCTAAATAACAAAGGAATAAATTAGAATAACCAGTAACTTTGGCTTGTCTAACAGGTTCAACGTTAGACGGCATCACGGCCTGAAGGTGGGATTTCGGGTCGTGACACATCGCTGCCCCTCGCAGGTGCGGAAAAGACCTCGCACTTGCAGCCACTGCCTGACTTCCTCACTTCCGCTTCTGCGGGTACCTATCTGCATCTGCAGGCTCGCAAGTGCGCACACCCACTCGCACCTGCTTTTCTCTCCAGTCCAATAAAATCTCGCACCTGCACCGCACCTGCAGTGTCGCACCTGTAGCAACACTCTCGCAGGTGCGATTACACCAGCAACAACAACCTTCAGCCATTTCCCAAATTTTAAACTTTACCCGTTAACCTCCCGAAACACACCTGAGGCCCTTGAGACCTCAACCAATAATACCAACAAGTGATATAATCCCATACGAACTTAGTCGCACCTACGAATTACTCAAAATAACATCAAAACACCAAATTATCCTCGTATTCAAGCCTAAGAACTTCTAAATTTCTAAATTTTGCAAACGACGCTGAAACCTACCTAACCACGTCCGAATGACCTCAAATTTTTCACACACATCACAAATGACACTAAAAACCTATTCCAACTTCCGGAATTCCATTCCGACCCCGATATCTAACTTTCCATTACCGACCAAAATCGCCACATTTCCAACTTTCGCCAATTCAAGCCTAATTCTACCACGAACCTCCAAATTCCACTCCGGACGCGCTCCTAAGTCCAAAACCACCTAACGGAGCTAACCAACCCATAAAAATCCAAATCCGAGGTTGTTTACACGTAAGTCAACATTCGGTTTACTTTTCCAACTTAAGCTTCCTAATAAGTGACTAAGTGTCTCATTCCACTCTGAAACTACTCTGGACCCGAACCAACCAACACGATACGATAAAATACAGCTAAATAACACATAAAGAAGCAGAAATGGGAGAAACAGGGCTATAACTCACGAAATGACCGGCGGGGTCGTTACACTAGGTCTCCAAATGCCCCGAATCTAGCCACAAGTAATACGAGGTAATCAATATAGTCTAAAGGAATCATTTCCATAAAGAAAACATGAAATTCTAAACCAAAAATGAAATAGGCTCAACCCCCCCTCCCCCGGGCTCACGTCTCGAAATCCGACAAAAGTCACAAAATGTGAAAGCCCATTCACTCACGAGTCTAGCCATACCAAATTTATCCAAAGCCGACACCATTTTGCCATCCAAATCCCCAAATCCACTCTCCAATTCTCAAGCCCTAACCCCCAAATTTCACTTCCAAATCTAACTAATTAGGTGGGGAAAATCAGTGGGGAAATAAGATTTATGATAAAAAAAAATGTGTACAAGATGCTTACCTCAATAACCCCTTGAACATCTTTTCTAAAATCACCTAAGTCCGAGTACAAAATGTTGAAATGAGGCTAAAATCGCGAACTTTTGTTTTTAAACCTTCTGCCCAGACTTTGCGCACTTACCATTTATCAACACCTGCGGAGCCGCTTTTGCAAAACATTCCCGCTCCTGCGGAAATCACTTAACCAACTACCTCCGCTTCTGCAATCCCGGGACCGCATTTGCGCCTATCATAGATTTGGGAAACCCATCGCACATGCGGCTCAATCTCGCACTTGCGCCCACCTGCCCGCTTCTGCAACGATCGCATGTGCGGAATCATCTTCGCACCTGCGATCTCTGCTCAACTCATCCTTGGTCGCTTCTGCGTTACCTTCTCTGCTTCTGCTGGCTCACATCTGCGGTGCCCACTCCACAGGTGTGGTTACACCAATAGTAGCAACACTTCAGCTACTTCTCAAGTTCTAACCCAAGGTCGTTAACCTCCCAAAATCAACCTGAGGCCACCAGGACTTCAACCAAACATACCGACAAATCATACAACCCAATACGAACTTAGTCAAACCTTCAAATCACCCAAAACAACATCAAAACACATATTACACCCGATTCAAGCCTAAAGAACTTCTAAACTTTCAAATTCCACAAACGACGCAGAAACCCATCAAACCACGTCCAATTGACCTCAAATTTCGCACACAAGTCATAAATGACACCACAAACCTACTCAAATTCCCGAAAATTGAATCCGACCCCGATATCAAAATTTCCACAGCCGACCAAATTCGCCGAAATTCCAACTTTCGCTATTTCAATCCTAATTCTACTATGGATCTCAAAATCACATTCTGGGCGCTCTCCTAAGTCCAAAATAACCTAACAGAACTAACAGATTCATCAAAATTCAAATCCAAGGCCGTTTACACAAAAGTCGACATCTGGTCGACTTTTCCAACTTAACTTCCAATTAAGAGACTAACTGCCCGTTTGGACATAAAATTTTAATGGAAGATTTTTCCAAAAAAATTTCATTTTTTTTCGAAATCAACGTTTGTTCATAAAATTTCCAATTTTCAGTTGAAGATGCATTTTGAAAATTTTGAAAAACTGCAAAAAAGTTATTTTTCAAAATTTTCACTCAAATCACTCACAAAACTTCAAAAACAACCCAAACTGAAATTTATGTCCAAACACAACTCTAAATTTCAAATACCACTTTCACTTGAAAAAATATTTCACCATTTTTTCGAATTTTACAATTCTTATGTCCAAACGCCTACTAAGTGTCTCAATTCACTGTGACATCACCTCGGACCTGAACCAACCAACCTCGTAGACATATAAAAGCTGAGGAACACAATAAAAGCAGAAAAATAGAAAAACGGGACTACAACTCTCGAGACGACCGGCGGAATCGTCACAATAAGTTACTCCTATAACTAGGCAAGTCTACTTGCGTTAAGAAGGAATAATTTTTCTCTATTTATCGTGTCATTATGTGAACTTATTTTGGGGCGAATATTGGCAAATACGTTTATGGAGTGCCAGAGAAGTTATTAAGTTGGCAGCTATGTCATCGCCTCAATTTATATGATATAATTCGTATTCCAAAAGTTATAATTTTGATCTCCAATTAAAATATAGAAATTTGATATGTTTTAAAATAAAATTTACATATTTAAAAGCTACATAAAAAGTATATTATAAATCAAAATAATTTATAATTTAAATATTTAAAAATCATATGAGAAAATCGTGATCAAATGAAAATTTGTTTGACTCTAAAGGATATTGTATCACCTTAATTGTGACGGACGGAGTAATTAATTAGACCCGACATTTTCATTAATCACCAATACCATTCTAGTGTTGTGTATCTGGTTCAGAATTGAACATATCATGCTATTAATTCCTTTTTTCTTTATAGTTCTTTTCCGTAGTGGGAATGGGAGCAAAGAACCTAATGAAATGAATTATATAGCCTAACACTTGGCTTTTAAGATTGGTAAGAGTTTCATCAACTAATTAATGAACCCGTTAATGCCTAAGAAGTACTCTTTCTGTTCATAATAAGTGATCAATTTACTTTTAGCACGCTTATTAAAAAAATATTAAATTCTATATAAAATACTTACTATGACTAAATTACCCCTAATTAAACATTTAATGTGAGGAGCAAGAAACTTTTTTAGTGATATGTACATAGGGTTATTTTGTAAAAAACAAATTGAATTCTTTCTTGATTACATAACTGGATACTTATTTTGGACCAAAATAAAAAAAGAAACTAGTCACTTATTGTGAACCGGGGGAATATTTATCAAGTTATACACATGGGGTAAATAAGTAATTAAGATGGGTAACTCTGATACTATGATTTAGAAAAATAGATATTAGGTCTAACTTTGTCCCAAAATTAGCTCAAAAAATGAAAATTGCTAAAGACTATAACCCACTACCGATTTTGAACTGAACAGTTTGACACGAGTATTAAGGCAAGCGTTGAATTTCAAATTTTGAATTTGAATTTGAATAAAACTGAACATGTCTATTCATGAAAAGAAGCGTCTATTCCAAAAATTATTGTTTTTGCTCTACAAATAATAGTTTAACTACAAAATTGTTAGAAAAACCTGCTTGTGTGATATTGGCTACTTGTTTGTGTTTTTCTCAACTAGAATACAGGCCATATCGTTCTCACGTCTCAAGCTTTTCTTGTTCTTGTTTTTCAAATTACTAAATTTTCTAACAAATGATTTATGCACTAGAGAGTTACGTAGAACAGCCACTAATTAAAATAAAAGCAATATTTTCTTGGTAGTTTGAGCAATAATGACTGGCGGTTGGGTAGTAAGCTACTAAGCCAACATTCATGCTTTAATCCTTTATTGGTAAAATTCAGATTCTGTAAGTGGCACGGAAAAATAACGATTCGTGTCCATGAGTCTGAAGCAGATGAGTTACGACCGAAACTACCAATCTGATCAGGTTATAGATTAAACAAAATTCGAGAAGACAGGAGACACTACAACATTATACATTTATAACTACGAATTCTCAACTAAAAACATGAAAGTCATAGCTAATACCTAACGATAGCCACAAAAATTAAAATTTCGTAGCTATTTACAATTTCATAAAATTTATTAGCTACAAATCTAAATTGGCAAAGCTAATTCTTATTTTTGCTATAGTTGTTAATTACCATGGCAATAATGATCCTAATAGCTACAAATTTATTGCTTCAATAATGGTATATTTTTTGCCACGCGTTTGAAGTTATTATAGCAAATAGCAATCTTATAGCCACAAAGAATTACTGAAAATAAATTGTTATAGCTAAATAGAACTTTTTGGTTCAAGCTATAAAAATCCATGGCAATAAGTGGCTTAATAGCTACAAACTTATTCATACAATTCAATTTTGTAGCTAATAGAAAGTTTTTGCCACGTGTTTAAAGATATTGTCGCAATACTAACTTTTTAGCCACAAAAATTACTTCAAATAAAATACTGTAACTAAATGAATATTTTTGCTTCAATTATAAAAAAATATAGTAATAGCTGGCTCAATAGCTACAAATTTATTTTCAGCATAAAATTCATAGCTAAATATAAGCTCTCTCAACAGGCATTTGAAGTTATTGTAGTAATATTTAGCCATAATTGTTTACCTTAAAAATGGTAATTACAATTATATTTGATTAGGTGGTTCTCAAAATATGTGATTTATTTTAATACCGATTGCTTAGGAAATAGATGCTGAATATGAACTGAGAAAAATAAAATAAGAGCCAAAGGAAATGAGATTACCCAAACCGGGTGACGGAGAGACCGGTCTCGAGGGTGGTCGGAAGGGCTTCGAGGTCGAGCTTTAGAGGCATGACTAGGGACTATCGATAACGATATAACAGTATTGAATGCCTTAAGAACGGCCTATTTATGATCAATAACATGTAATAAATGAAGAATAATTCAAGAACACAATAAGTGGGAAGCAATAAATCAATGAAGCAATTGTAGAGAATGTTTTAGTTAGAGGCAGAGGATGTTCTTATTCTTGTATTGAATATCATGTGTCTTACAAAGTGATAAGAGTCCCTTTTATATATGAGGGGGAATCCCAACATAGGACATGTGTAATTAATGCAACGAGATGTGGCTGGTACAGCCATTTAATGCCAGGGTACGGGCTTGTACTATTTTGTGTACTTTATCAGTTTTAACCACGTGCCCCTTGGGAATTTCCCGCCTTTCCATGCTGACCTTCGATTTGTATTGCCTCGAGGTCGAGGACCTCCGATATGCCCCTCGATGTCAAAACTCGGGCCTTCGAGCCTTCTAAGCGTCGAAATGATCGTAAAATTGGGCTCTCCGATTTTAGCCGTATACAGATAGTCCACGCATTTCTTAGAGTGAGAGATAAGAAACGGTCTTGACCTTTTGCCTCTTCGTCACTCCTATTATGACATCAGTCCCTTCAGAGCATTAAGTGATGTGACATGAAAGGCTGCGCAGAGGTCGCTGTCAACAAAATTTTCGAGAAGCCCATGAACCATCATAGGTTCGACTCTTCCGCTTCAGGCATGCCCAAAAGGGCCTCCATAAATACTACAATCACTTGCCTTTTCATAGTTATGCATCTTCTTCATTTTCTCCAAACCTTCAAATTTCAACTAAGTGTTTTTCATTCTCATCTTCTGCCTGTGTACATTTTTTCGTCTTCTCACTTCAAAAATCGATAGTTATCATGGCAAAAACTTCCAAAACGGTTCAATAAAAGGAGGGATCTTCTTCTTCATCACACCCGTCCAAGGGCAAGTCAAAAATTCCTCCTACCATCGAGCAATGCATCCCTGGCCCTTTCGACACTATTTCTTACTTCAAAATACAAAAAACCCCTTCTACACCGGGCCGATACGAGCCCATGTCCCGATACATAAGTGTAGTATCGGATATAGAGAGGGTAAAACTTGACTGCCACTTGGGGGGAGGCGGCCCGAGTAGAGATTTATACGGTTGACAAAACCATAGTCGCACACAAGGCTGGCTTTCTCAGTGTATATACATACCCTTTCACCTTAGGCCCCGTCGATTCTTCTTTTCCACCGGTTGACCCACTGATCTTGATTTTTTCCATCAATACCGAGTGACACTCTATCAGATCTGTCCTTCTTTTTGGAGGATTGTATATATGTTTCGTCATATCACCAACATGGTCGAGGGAATGACTTTCACCCTCGTCCATTTGATCAGATTGTACAGCCCTCGACTCTTCTGCGGGGGCCTTATTAAACAGCACCGCCGATCCACCAAGGTATTCCTTGCCTACATCGACGAGGACAGAGGTCGGGGATGGATGAGCCGATTCGTCAGAATCAAAACTTCGGACATCATCCCCGCTGATAGAATGTCATTCTCGGAGGAATGGAATATGAATCGTAAGTACCCCTGAATTGAGCATGCTTTGTTGTCTCTTTCTATTTTGACTGAGCATGCCATGGTCTTGTCCTCGACTGCCGTTGAGAGCCTGCGGGCCGAGGAATAGAGCGGTGATGCCTGCCCTTTGGTACAAAGGGAAAAACGAAGCGCTGAGGCTTTGAGAGCTGATGGGTGGTCTTCTTCTGAGTTAGAGGGGGCCGATGCGGACCCACCGTGCGTTGAGGAGACCCTCGACTAGGGTTTAGGTGCAGTCCCCGAGCCGCTCATCGAACATGGCACAATCTGTGTTAAGGAACTCAGAGGGCTTGCTACTGGAGCTTTCCGAGGTCGGGAAGAAGCCTCGGTGGAGGCTGATATTGCTGGTAGACTTCATTTGGGCCCGTCATTTTCTCCAGGGGAGATACGAGATGCTCAAGTTAGGGGTGTTCCCAGTCTAGAGACCTCTGGTGGAGAGGATGATGCATTTAAAGACTACTTCGAGGGGGTAGATGAGGAGAACGATGTTGATGCCCCAGTTTCTCTCGAGGAAGCCGAGAGGCTCCAAAACCAGGTGACATTTTGAGAAACAATATGTTATTCTCTAATTTTTTATTCTTGTTTTCTGATTTCTCTTCTATGTGTTGTAGGTCAAGAAGCTATATGACCAAGCCTTCTCCAAGATGCAGGATGAGTTGACTCATCGTGGAGAGGAGCTTGAGAGGCTAATGTCGGGGTCGGTCAAGCTGGAGGCTTTATGGGCTCGAAAGGAGGAGGAATTGACCAACCTTCGGGAAATCTGGGAGAGAGCACTTCGGGAGAGGGCCGAATTTTTCGAGCAGGTATGTCGGTACCCATTTTTTATCTTCAGTTACAATGCTCGGTGCTGATCGACCTACTTGCTGCTTTTCAGATTAGGCAGAAGGACGCCCTGGCGGAATGGCTTCGAGAGGAGGTTGCAGCCAAGGACGCCAAAATCCTAGAGCTGGCTCGGCTGAATGAAGTCGCGACTTCGGAGAGGGAGGTGCTTCGGGGGAAGATATCCTCGGTTCAAGACCTTCTCCGAGGTGCTCAGGAGGAGGCTGTTGCACTATCTGCGGCCAAGTCTGAGGCCAACGAATATGTCTCCTTATACAAGAGAGATGATGCTGCTGCGAATGATCGAGCTAGGGAGATATCCGAGAAGGCCGAGCTGAAGTTGGCTTGGGAAGTTGCTTATGCCCGTGCACAAGACAGGAGGCAATCCCTCGAGGAAGTTAGCGCCAAAGGTGTCGATCTCTATGCCAATATTGAAGAGGCCAGGGTCCTGGAGGAGGATTTGGTAATACCGAGTACCTCAGATGAGGGATCTGAAAGAGACTCAGACAGCAGCGGAGGCGAAAAGTAGATTTTCCTCCTTTTTTTGCTTTTTTCTTTTTCTGTGTATGGGACCCTTCGAGGGAATTTTTGTAAAAAACACCTCTGTAAATATATTTTTTGAAATAGAATATTTTTATACTGCACAAACTTTGTCCCGTAATGCTTACGCAACAATTAACCTTTATGCTTCGATTCTTAGCTCCTTGGAACTCGTACTTACAATAGTAGATCCCCTCGAGACCAGACACCTTCTCTAGGCTAGGTCGTCATGTGAGCTTCAATCCCTCAAATGCCGTATGACGGTATCATTTATGTGACGTGACCATGAAGTGACCAAGGTGGCCCCACCGTTACACTTCCCCAAGCGTTATGACGACTTTGTCAGAAATTGAATGTCCTTCAAAGCAGTTGGTTGGACACATTTTGCTCTCTATATATATTCTTGCTTCTTCTTCATTCTAGCTCTTGCAACTTTGCAACAAACTCAGCTTTCCTTTCAAATTTCTCATCCCTTTCTCATTTTTGCGGAAACTGCTTTCATTCCTTCCCGTTTATCTCTACTTGAGTAGTTATGGCCGTTGTGCCCGAATCTGTTCACCAAGAATAGGGAAATTCTACCTCTGCTCCTAGCCTGGCCGGTGGTACAACGCCGGCGTATGGTGAGCTGACCTCGTACTGCTTCACTTCGAAGAAAGACTTTGCATTAGAGAAACCCTTCGATGCCCCGGGCCATCGAGAGCATGCTTTGAGGTTCCTCCGATCGATAGAAGTAAATCACCTCGAGGCTATAAGGAGAGAATGTGGCTGGGGGGGGGGGAAATGTGATGTTGTAGATACCCTCTCGAGAAGAGAGCGTCATGACTTATGTAGAGGGATTCTTGACCGAATTGTGCTCGAATTCTACAAAAGGTACCGAGTCACCCTGGCACAGATTCATCCGCCTTTTTGGCGGATAGTGATGATGATGAGGTATTTTACCGAAATGGCCGAGCTCGAATTTTTCGTCAGCCACCTTATTAGATTATATCAGCCACACCATTGTCGAGGCCTGATTGCGTTACGACACCGATCCACCAGGCCTTTCATTGCCAGCGATGATGAGGACCGAAATGGGGGATGGATGAGTAGGTTTGTTCGAGTGAGGGCCGTCGACATCATTCCAGCGGAGTTCTTTCCATTTCCCGAAAAAAGGAACTTCTAACGTATGTGCTATGTCTCACCTTAGTGTCTTTTGTTCTTATCGATTTATAAGAGTGTCTCTTTTTCTTTTTTTCAGCGGTCCCGTGGGTGCCAGGGGAGGTCCCCGATCTTGCGAACTGGACTCGGAGGCTGGCAGCTTCCTCAACATATGATGAACGCAAGTGGCGTGATCTCTCGAAGGGAATATGGGAAGAAAAGAACCACGGTATGAGCTGTGTGGTATACTTTTTTATGAACATTTCCATTTGTGCATACTAACTTTGTCACCGCAGGTGTTGGTGGGTTTTCCAAAATGAGACCGTGCCCCTTCGAGGAGAGGGATGGCCCGAGGAAGGACAATAAGCGAGAAAGATCCTCTATAGACGAGGACACTCTTAATGAGGGGGGGGGGCTTCTCGGAGACATAAAGGAGAAGTCATTTCTGAAGAGAGATTTATATACATCGGTCATTCTGCGGACATCAGCTCTCCTTGCCAGGATGATTCTTTGTCTATGGCTCGAGCTGGGGGCCCTTCCAAGGTTGCCGATTCTTTCAGGCCGGAGACTTATAATTTCGAAGAAGAGGTTCCCCGAGAGAGAAGGAGCAATAGTCCTCCACCATCGTCTGCTTCTGCCCTCGAGGTACTTTGAGGGATGCTCGGGACCAGGGGCTTCCCGGACCAAGTGATGTTTCGAGTGGGAATACCTCTATTGAGAGCGGTTCAGATGGGGCCGATGGGGTCAGGCCAGTAGATGCATGTTCAACTTTTAAGGAGGCCCAGTGGCTCTATTACGAGGTGAGTTTTGATCGGCCTCGTTGTCTTTTTAGCTATGAATCTTCATTCTCTGAACTGAAGTTTCTCTTTGTAGGTTTTTGACAAACTCAAGTTCGAGTTGCTTCGCTGTGAGACTCGATTTCGAGAAGCTTTGGGTAAGGAAAAATCTCTCAATCTTCTTTGCAATAAGAAGACAAAAGAGTTGATACATCTTCGGGTGGAGATGCATCGGAGTCAGAATTGTGAAAGAAATCTCGAGCGTCAGCTAACCTTTACCCTGAAGGGGTACGTACTTCCTTTCTCGCTTTTGGGAACTAATGCTTTGGTGCTTCAGCTGGAGGGAAAGATAGAACCGTTGGAGCGTCTTTGGGGCGAAGTCGGGCAAGTTAGTTCTGAATGCCAAGCGTTGAAGGCACAGATAAGTGCATATGTTGTGGCCCAAAGGAACACTTTGGCCAAGGATGATGCCCCCGAGATACAACTTCGTAATGCCCGATAAGATAGCTCAATAGAGTCAAGCAGGATTGCCAAGCCCGAGATTGATATTCTAAATATGAAGCCCGAGGTCGTGGACGCTCGGGCTGAAGCTGAAGAAGTTCGAGCGAAAGCCGATAATAAGGTGGCCGTTTATTTGAAAGACGCTGCAGATGCTCAGGCTGAGCTGAGAGGAGCTTTCGACAGAGAGAGAAGGGGCAATGAGTATGCCCGATGCAAGTCTCGGAGGGATACCCTCGAAGAGATACATGCTAGGGTCTTTGACCTCTTAGAAGAGATAAAGCAGGCCAAGGCGGACGAGAGCGACGCTAAGTTTTTCCTTTCTTCTTGAGCTGATGCTAATATTTGAAGGATGCCGTGGTGGCTGGTCCGAGGGGCTTTTGAGGGAGTTGGTCCCGAGAGTAGACTAGATATTTCTGCTTTGTTGTTTGCATAAGACTCATGTGGGAGTGTCGTAAATATGTATTTGTAACGCATATACATATATGAAAGATTTTTTGGTTTGATTTGCTTGTTTATAGTTAGACTGATGAATTTGACTTTGAGATCAAAACCCTTGGGATTATAAATTGGCCCTGAGGCTTTTTAAGTTGGCGACTCGGGCTCTTCCGCTTTAGGTCGGTACGACCTTTGGTATAGCTGGAAACTTGGTTACGCATTTTGCCCTGAGGCACTCTTAATTAACCATTTTGGGCTTAGTCTCCAAGTCGGGTTTTGACTCGAGCTCAACGGTCCTCAGATTTTCAAATCGGCTCTGAGGCGCTTTGGGTCATTAAGACCTGTAGGTGGTGACTTGGGATCCTATGCGTAAGGTCGATACGACTTTTAATGTAGCGGGCGACTCTGACTCTTACACTTTTTTAGCCCTGAGGCGCTTTGGTTAACCGTTTTGGGTTTAGTCTCCAAGTCGAGCTTCGACTCAAGCTCAATGGTCCAGAGGTTTTCAAATCAGCCCTGAGGCGCTTTGGGTCGGTTGACCTGTAGCTGGCGACTTGGGCTCTTACGCTTTAGGTCGGTACGACTTTTGATGTAGCTGGCGACTTGGGCTCTTACGCTTTTTTGGCCGTGAGGTTCTTTGGTTAACCGTTTTGAGCTTAGTATCCGAGTCGGGTTTCGACTCGAGCTCAACGACCCTCACATTTTCAAATCGGCCCTGAGGCGCTTTGGGTTAGTATGACCTGTAGCTGGCGACTTGGGCTCTTACGCTTTAGGTTAGTACGACCTTTGATGTAGCTTGCGAGTAGGGATCTTACGCTTTAGGTCGGTATGACCTATAACTGGTTCTTTCAAAGTTTTTCGAAGCAATTGGAGGCCTGTGAATTTATGGCAACAGTCGGACGTCTCCGAGTTGTGTTAATTTGGGTGGAGCCTTATTACGATGGTCATTGTATTTGGCCGTAGCCTTTTAGTCCCCGAATGAGATAGCCATGTCGTCTATATCGAGAGTATGCCTTTTGGGTCTTACAAGTTTGATATATAGCCTTGACTTTGATATGGGGATTATGCCTTTTGTTTAAGGTCTTACAAATCTGTACATGCCTTGCTTGAGGTCTTACAATTTTGATGTTGCCTCATGGAGGGCTTACGAGTTTGAAGTTGCCGGCCCTGAGGTCTTACGGCTATGAGTCGACTGTCGAGGTCAGTCCTTAAGTTAGAGATTATATTTCCCCATGGAGGGCTTATGCTGTTGATATTGCCTTGTGGAGGGATTATGAGCTTGAAGTTACCTGCCCCGAGGTCTTACGCATGCGATATTGCCTCGTGGAGGGCTTGCATCGGTGCCTCATGGATGGCTTATGAGTTCAAAGTTTCCGTCCCTGAGGTCTTATAGCTTCGAGTTAGATAGCTTGATGAGCCGACAGTCGAGGACAATCCCCGATTTGGAGTTGATATTGCTTCGAGGAGGGCTTATGAGCTTAAAGTTGCCGACCCTGAGGTCTTATGGCTTCGAGTTTTTGGCGACTCGATGGAGTGACTATCAAGGACAATTCCTGAGTGCTTGATAAATTTTTGGCCCTGGTGCTGTCTTTTGTGAAAATAGAAAACTTCTTTGATGTGCGAAATGTTTTGATGATAGAAGGTACTTCTCTGAATACTTGGTACAAGTATACATGTTTTTACCATCGTGGGTTTGATTATTCTATGAGGACACGGTTCATTCGATCATTTGGTCTGATACATCATTCTCCTGTCCAGACCCTCTTTAGAATATTCAAGTGATCTCCTGGGGGGATGCCCCTCAATATTCAAGGTTGATCGAATAGAAGCCTTGAATACTTGGCGAGTTCTCCTTAGGTATAATATGGGTGTTGCCTCGTTAAAAACCTCGGCGGCGAAACCCTTTTGGGATAAAATCCGACGTGAGGGAAAAAGAGCGCAACGCATGCTTTAAAACCTTAGGCCTTCGAGCTAGGGGTGCTTCGACTCCTTTTAATTGAACACCTGCACGCAGGTTAGCATAAAGTGTGAAAGAAAAAGGGAGGGGGTTGTACCTTCGCTGCAAGGGCGCTCAAGCCTTGATATGTTTTGGTTATGTTTTCCGAGGATGCGGCAAGATACTTTGTTTGTTCCTACGAGGATGTAGTTCGTGATTGTTAATTTTCCGTTTGCTTGTTTTTTGGATTCTTCGATGTAGAAGGTGTTGGTGCCACATCGTGCACTGCGAACATTTCTTTCGCTGTGTACTGCTCTCCGTATACTGTTTTTACTCCATCCTTCTTAGGAAACTTCATCATTTGATGAAGGGTTGATGGCACTGCCCTCATATTTTAAATCCATGGCCTTCCAAGCAATGCATTGTAGCTCATGTCACCTTCAATGACATGAAACTTTGTATCCTGAATTGTGTCGTCCACGTTGACTGGGAGGATGATTTCCCCTTTTGTTGTTTCCCTTTCCATGTTGAATCCATTGAGGAATCAAGAAGCGGGTACGATATGGCCGAGCAACCCGAGTTGCTCTACCACCCTCGAACGAATTATGTTGGCCAAGCTACCTGGATCCACGGGCACACGTTTAATTTGAAATTTATTGAAAAGAAAAGAAATTACGAGTGCATCATTATGAGGTTGAGATAAGGTCTCGATGTCCTCTTCGCTGAATGAAAGGGTGTCTTCAGGTAGGTAGCTCCGAGTTCGCTTTTCCCTGGTGATGATACTTTCATTTGCTTAAAAATGGGTCCTTGAGGGACGTCGACTCCACCAATAATCATGTGAACGACGTGTCGTAGTTCTTCTGTTTCATTTTTCTTGTTTTCCTCTCTTTCCCGAGATTGAGTTTTAGCTTGGTCGTTGAGGAATTCTCAAAGGTACCCTATGCTGATTAGTAGGGCTACCTCTTCAGCTGTCTGCAATCTTCAGTCCTATGACCATGGGTATCGTGATATTCGCATATCAAGTTGGGGTTCCTTTGCGAAGGATCTGATAGCATGGGTCTCGGCCACCTAGTATCCCTGATCTTACTTATGGCCGATACGATGTCTGAAACATCGATGTTGAAGTTGTACTCAGATAGCCGGGGTGCCTCTACCGCCCTTGTGTGCATGTGGAACCCTACTTTGTTCACGAGTCCTTGAGGATTCTGCCCTCGTTCCATCCTTTGGTCATTTCGAGGTACGTTACGTCCCGGGATATTTCTCTAATATTCCACGTACGGTTGATACCTTTCTTTGTTTAGCCTTGGCTCTCTTTCCGGAAGCCTCGATTTCTTTTCTAGGACTCTGATAGGATAACCGAGCCCGAGGGGGCTTCCAATTGGTCGTCCTCGACCCTGACATTCGACTAGTACCTATTTTGCACATCTTCCCAAACTATGGAGGGGTACTCGATCAAATTCTGCTTCAGCTGTTTCGAAGCTATCGAGCTTCACTAATTCAAGCCCTGAGTAAAGGCTTGTACCGCCCAATCGTCGGAGACCAGTGGTAATTCCATTCGTTCCAATTGAAAGCAGGACATGAACTCCCTTGACATCTCATTCTTCTTTTGCTTGACTTTGAAAACATTAGATTTCCTTGTAGAGACCTTGATGGCGCCAGCATGTGCTTTCACAAAGGAGTCAGCCATCATGGCAAATGAATCTATCGAGTTCGGGGGCAGGTTATGATACCACATCATGGCCCCTTTGGATAGTGTTTCTCTGAATTTTTTCAATAGAACGGATTCAATATCTTCGTCTCTCAGGTTGTTCCCTTTCACAGCACAAGTGCAGGCACTAATGTGCTCATTGGGGTTCAAAATTCTACTGTACTTCGGGAGATCGGGCATTCAGAATTTCTTCGGGATAGGCATCGGAGCTGCACTTGACGTGAATGGTTTTTACACGAACTTTCTTGAATCTACACCCTTCATAATCAGGGGTGCGCCTGGGATCTGATCGACCCTCGAGTTGTAGGTCTCAATTTTTTTGTCTTTAGCTTCTATCTTCTTTTCACCTGATTCAATCCTCTTTGCGAGGTCTTCAAGCATCTTCATAATGGAGGGGTCGACTGCTGACCCATTATTGCTCAATCTTTCTGGTGCCTGTTCGACTCGAGGAGCCGTTTCTGGTGGTTCTGTGCTTGGGGTTCTCTGATGGCTTTGTAGATGAGCAATAGCCACCTGTTGTTCCTGCAACATTTCAAAAATGACATGAATGCTAACTTCCTTTTCCCTTTGAGCAGGGGTTCTCTGTGCTTCACGCTGGTCTCCTTCACGAACGCTTCCGTCTGTATGAGAGAGTACATCGACATGTTGAGCGTTGCGTGAGCCTTCATTGACAGAAATTTGCACTGGTGCCCCTTTAGGGTTTTGCAGTGGCACACCAGCACCTGAGGCAGCTGCGCCATACTCTCCGTGGTCCTCAGGACCGTTGTTTTCATGTGAGTTTACTCAGTTAGACATTTTCTGACCTCAAATTGAAGATTCTTGGACAAAAAAAATTGTGAAGAGTAACTTGTGTTTTTACAAAACCACCACTAAAACAATCACTATTAATTTTAGCCCCACGGTGGGCGCCAAACTGTTTACTTTGAAAATGGTAATTACAATTATATTTGATTATGTGGTTCTAAAAATACTTGATCTATTTTAATACCGATTGCTTAGGCAGTAGATTCTGAATATGAAGTGAGAAAAATGAAATAAGAGCCAAAGGAAACGAGATTACGCAAACCGGGTGACAGAGAGACCGGTCTCAAGGGTGGTCGGAAGGGCTTCCAGGTCGAGCTTTAGAGGCTTCACTAGGGACTATCGATAACAATATAACATTATTAAATTCCTTAAGAATGGTATATTTATGCTCAATAACATGTAATAAATGAAGAATAATTCAAGAACACAATAAGTAAGAAACAATAAATCAATGAAGCAATTGTAGAGAATGTTTTAGTTAGAGGCAGAGGATGTTCTTGTTCTTGTATTGAAGATCATGTGTCTTACAACGTGACAAGGGTTTATTTTATATATGAGGGGGAATCCCAACATAGTACATGTGTAATCAATGCAATGAGATGTGGCTAGTACAATCACTTAATGCCACAGTACGAGCTTGTACTATTTTGTGTACTTTGTCAGTTTTAACCACGTGCCCCTTGGGAATTTCCCGCATTTCCATTTTGACCTTTGATTTGTACTGCCTCGATATTGAGGACCTTCGATATGCCCCTCGATGTCAAAACTCAGGCCTTCGAGCCTTCCATTAAAAAGAATTTTTTTTACTCAAGCTATAAAAAATCGTGGTAATAATTTGATTAATCCTTACAAGTATTTAGTATGACAACTTGATATATCCACAAATTGAGGAACAATAAATTTACGTAGCTATATTATAACTTTTTGTCATGCACATGAAATTACCTTATCAATAGTATTATTTTGAACCACAAGAAAGTAGTCATAACAAAAACTCATATTTAAATAAATATTTTTTCTTTTATTAAAAAAATCATTGCGAGAGTTTGTCCAAAAAAGATAAATTTTAAATATAAAGGTTAGATTACACTTAAAATAATTAAAAAACATCGTAACTGAATATAAGTTAAGTAAAATAATTCTAAAATAATAAAGATTAAGGTGTCACGACCCAAAATTAACATTGTCGTGATGGCGCCTATGGTGGCACTAGGCAAGCCGACACAATTACCAAAACAACCGATATATGCATTATTAAAGATAATTTCAAAGCTGATCACAATAAAACCTTCATTAAAGAAATTTAAATCAAACAAAGTATAGAAAAAAAAACCAGACATCGGGGTGCCACTTGTAATGAGCAACTACTACAACTGTTTGCAAACATCAAGATTAATGTAGTCTGGGGTTAATCAAGTACAACTAAGGGAAGATAAAGGAGGAGGAAAGCAGGGGTGCGGTCTCTATGCAGCTACCTTGCTAACTCCGAGAATCTGCATAAAAAATAACCAACAGCTTCAACCGTTTATAGAGAACACCTGAATCTACACACAAGGTGCAGGGAGTAACGTGAGTACGCCAACTCAGTAAGTAACAACCATAAATAAAGACTAGACAATAGTGACGAGCAGTAAAACACATAAAGTCCACAGTATGAAATTTCAATAAAACACAACATGCTTTCAAATCAATATTTGAGTCAAATCATCTCGTTTAGAAACCCAGTTCCGATAAAAACCATTTAAAGATATTTTCAACAGTTTCAACAGAGGCTCAATACAAAAATCGAGTGAAAAATGATGAAATCATAAACAGCCCCTCGGGCATACCTCACCATCACTCATGCCTCCCAGTCACTCAGCACTCACACTCAGTAAGTACCTGCGCTCACTGGAGGCGTGTACAGACTCCAGAGGGGCTCCTTCTGTTCAAGCGCTATATCAAGCCAAATCATGACATCAATCACTCAGGCCCTCGGCCTATAATAAATATGATGCGGCGTGCAACCCGATCCCATATAATATCCTCACAAAAACAGGCCCTCGGCCTCACTCAATCATAAACCTCTCAAGCTACTCGGGCATTTCAGTAAAAATATGGAACTCGGCCCAAAACAATTTTTATATGCATAAAAACCGAGTAATAAAACTGAGTTATGCAGTAAACAGGTATCATCATGACTAAGTATAGATTTCAAATCAAAGACAGTGAGAGGATAGTAAGAAAATGCCCCTAAGGGTCCAAACAGAACTGGCACAAGGCCCAAACATGGCATTTAACCCAATTTACAAAAACTCTTTCTAAAACACATAGGTATTATATAATTTCAACAAAATATGCAACTCTACAGTTGCTACGGGACAGACCAAGTCACAAACCCCAGCGGTGCACGCCCACACGCCCGTGACCTAGTATGTGCTTCACCTCAAAATAGTAAAACGATACAAAATTCGGGGTTTCATACCCTCAGGACTAGATTTACAATTATTACTTACCTCAAACCAATCAAACTCCTACTTCGCGATGCCTTTGCCTCTCGAATCGGTCTCCAAATTCTCCGAATCTATTCACAACCAGAACAATACCATCAACATACTCTAATGGAATGAATTCCGCAAGAAAAAACATCAAGTTAAACAAAAATCCCGAAATCCACTCAAACTCGTCCCCCTGACCCACATCTCGGAATCTGAAAAAAGTCACAAAACTAGAAAGCACATTCACTCACGAGTCTACCTATACAAAATTCATCAAAATCCGACATCAAATGGCCATTCAAATCCCCAAAATCATATCTCCATTTCTCTTCCATTTTCCCCCCAATTTTCACCCCAAATTCCTAATTTAGATCGTAAAAATCTACATACAATCATGGAATTTAACCAAAATCAAGTGAAGAACACTTACCCTAATCACCTCTCTGATATTCCCTTCAAAATCACCTCCTACCGAGCTCCCACTACAATTTTATGTTATGAACTCGAAACTCTCGTTTTGAATCTTTAAATCTTCCAGATATACCTTCATCGCGATCGCAGAAATGGCCTCGCGATCGAGAAGCACAAACAGGATACCCCACATATTAACCTTACGCGATCACAAGAATACACACGCGTTCGCGAATCTCTGCCACACGGACCTACGCGATCGCAACCTGCCTCACGCGATCGCGTAGAGCAATCACCTCAGCTCCTCATCAGCTCTAATACTCCTATGCGAACACGACCTGACCACCCGTTCCCGAAGCACTACCTCACACACGTAGGTAATCGCGACCCTAACTCTACGATCGCATAGAACAAATTCACATCTGCCCCAAATAAGCCTACGCGATAGCGAACATACACCTGCGATCAAGTAAAAGGAAACCAGAAGAAAACAGAAGCAGCTACCAGCCATCCTCCAAAAGCCAAAAATGATCTGTTAACCACCCGAAACTCACCTGAGGCCCTCGGGATCTCAACACAACATCAAAACACCAATTTACCCTCGGATTCAAGCCTATGAACTTCTAACCTTTCAAATTCCACAAACGGCGCCGAAACACATCAAATCACGTCCGAATGACCTGAAATTTTGCACACACATAAAAAATGACTATATGAACCTACTCCAACTTCCGGAATTCCATTCCGACCCCAATATCTAGTTTTCCACTACCGATCAAAATCGTCGAATTTCCAACTTTCACCAATTCAAGCCTAATTCTACCACGGACCTCCAAATTACATTCCGAACACGCTCCTAGGTCCAAAATCACCTAATGGAACTATACAAACCATAAAAATCCCAATCCAAGATCGTTTACTCATAAGTCAACATCTGGTTGACTTTTCCAACTTAACCTTCTAAAATAGAAACTAAGTGTCTCATTCCACTCCAAAACCACTCCAGCCCCGAACCAACCAACCCAATGCAACAAAATAAAGTTGAATAACACATAAGGAAGCATAAATGGGGGAAACAGGTCTAAAACTCTCGGAACGACGCCGAGTCGTTACATCCTCCCCCTTTTAAACAAGTGTTCTTCCTCGAACGTGCCAAGAGTTGTTCCAAAAGCCATCAAATCGCCGTGTACCCTCCCTATGCACATACTCGGGGGTGATCCTACGTCTCCCTATCCCATATAGGTCTAATAACATAACATTACTAAAATATCTTAATCCAACCTAGCCTATAAGTCTTAGAACCCAATTCCTAACATCCAGAATGTTCTATAAGCTCAAAATCTCGCATCTACACACTGTATAAGTCCGAACAAGCTGTATCAAACCATATCCATAAACCAAGATGTAATCTGATAATATACCACATAACTGAAACACTCATAGTGATGACTTCTAATCACAGTAGCTGCTCAAAATAACCTAATACCGAGAATAAACCTCTTATCAAACAAAGCCTCGTTCTAACACTTTCATATACTGCCAATGATGAAAGAAACACGCAGAAACTCATAACCATTCGTCAGATCAACAAGTCATGGAGCTTTCTCTTCACCAACAGGAACTATAGCAGATTTCTAAGTCGACTTCTGATATTACCCTTCTAACCATGTTGTAAACAATTCTGATAGTATTCACTCTAGGTCCAATGACCTCATCTCATCCAACACGGCTACTCTAATGACATGACACATCAATACAATCCAAAGAGATAACCTATGCAATTCGTGCATCCAATAGCAACATCCAAAATGTACCCAAATCATAGAAAATAATTCAAACGAGTGGACTGTCCCGCCAGCTTAACAAGTACCATCACCACACCATGCCAAGAGCCTAACACACATCTTAGAACCAAGACACGCGAACCTGACACCAAGGATCATACCTCTACATAACTCCGCTACAATGCGTGACCCCATCCAAATGCTGGTCTGCATTATATACCTCGAGCCACCCTGCTCAAAATTCATAACCATTCAAAATTCGACATCAAGAACCCAAAGTGCATCACCACAACCACGGAGAGCAAATAACACAATGCCACCCTCCAAAAAGAACATAACCATCGCGCAATCAATCCCACAATACCTGATCATGCATCTTGCTCAAATTCCCAGTATAAGCCAAAATAAAGCAGAACCATGAGTGCATATAACCAACGATTCACAACTCCTCATAACATAGAAGGGTCATAGATCATTTCAGAATACGAATAAGCTCAACAACCACTGAATGGCACCTCCTTCAACAATAGCAGTTCGGAGTCAACAAATCCGACTCGACGCATAACACACATCCATATTGAGCCTACCAATGAATTCCAAATCAATTTTGGTCATCAACAACAGGTAAATAACCCTCCGAAAGACCACAGTGACTGAATCATATCACACACTACGATATGACTAACATTAGCTACATTTCCACAGTCCACCACCATGAAACAATCTACACATGAGAACTCCCACTCTCCAAATCGATAGAACATACGAATCACCATCTCTGATCTCAACTTCACACCTGAATGGCTGACACATCTCTCATATACGATCATCCCACGAGGAATGCTTCTCTGATTCTACGTGCCACATCACAAAATCTGAGTATCAACAGTCGATCAACTAGACGAGTACCACAATACCGATGAAGTATCCATAAATCAAAACACATTGCCCCCTTCTGAAATGTATACTCTCATCAATCAAGACCACATATTAATATCATTCACCTAATCATCTGAAACTGCACATGCTGCCTAAGGGTACCCTGCTCATGCAAATCTCAAATCTTACGCAACACACCGCATATACCATGCCATCGTATGAAAAGTATGAAAATCTCATAATCTTCTTCGAGTCACAGTAAACTACATACTTAACCAGTTAAAAACCTTCCATTGGATCTCATCCAGGAGAAAATCCCTATTCGCAACATGTTCCAAACACCGGTAGGAAATATACACCTCGAGCCATGATAGAACTATCGGGAACTCTCCGAATCCCTCTTGCACAAAATCCAACCATCATGACTGAATTCTTCTAACCCAACCAAGCTACGCAGGTCACCAAAACCCAAGAGCATTGCCATGAAACACCTGTAGAAACCCATTACCTCATAAACACCCAAAGAACTAATCATACCCATTACCATACCGATCCAACCAACTACCAAGTTGTACTATCTATCCGAGTTCCTTCTGAATTAAATTCACATTGATACTTCTCCTTGCCATAATACCTCAGTCCTCAACCCAGACTCACCACAGGAGACCCTAACACAAAACCACACCGCCCTAAGGCTCATAAGCCGCTGAATGCTCTCTTAAGCACCGCAAAAGTACCACAACAGAGATAGTCACTCCAAAGAGATCTTCTGTGAATTTCAATTCGACACTAAATTTTTGGTTCAATTCAGTACTAAATTTTTGGTATTTCAGTATAACAGTACGGTCCTCGGTATTAGGATCTTGACAATTTGGTATACCGAAATACCGAATTTTTAAAGATCATATAGGACCTATACACTGCCCAGCCCAAGTGCTGCCCGACCCAAAATTTTAATTCTCTAGGAGCCCAACCCAATAAGACTAAAATTCCTTAATCTCGATTTGGCAAATAATTACGCTTATTCTAAAATGACAAACTGCAAGTTTAGTTCACCCGAGTTAGATGGTAGCAAGTGTTGCATCTAATATGTATTTTACAGAGTGGGTTCGTTGTAAATACGAGCTTTTGAATGTTAATTGCAAACACATTAGTCTGTTCAACACTTGGAAAACCAAGAAATAAGGGAGTAATAAATTTAGCTGAGTAGAAATTAAGCAACACCCAGATCTGGAATCCTGATTAACCAGCAGAAAAAAGAATATTGGAGTGGGGTAGTTCCATCCTAGATATCCGAAATAAATACTAAACCAAAATATTAAATCGAAATCGTACCGAAACAAAATATGAAATACCGAACCGTACCGAAATACTTTGGTACGGTATTTGGTATACACAATTAGAACCGAAATACCGAATGCCCACACCTACTCCAGACCGGCCCATCATCAACATGATAAAATCACATCTCGCACCTCATTCATGGAAATCACAAGACGTCGATGCACAGCTAATACCGAGTGCTCACGTGCGCTTTCAAATGCATGGAAAGAATTCAAAGAGTTACGCTTCAAGTTGAATCAATGTCTCACAATAAGAATTCAAGAATGTGGAATTTCCTAAAGGTTATGCAGCCTCTCGAAGATAAGTACAGACGTATCTGTACCGATCCGTAAGACTCTACTAAACCTGCTCATGACCCGTGAGACCTATGTAATCTAGTCTCTGATACTAACTTGTCATGACCCAAAACTAACCTTGTCGTGATGGAACTTATCGTGGTACTAGGAAAGCCGACACAATTACCAAAACAACCGATATATTCATTTTTAAAGAGAATTTCAAAGCTGATCATTATGAAACCTTCAATAAAGAAATTTAAAACAAACGAAGTGCGGAAAAAAAAGCCCGACATCAAGGTGTCACTTGTCATGAGAAACTACTACAACTGTCTGTAAACATCAACACTAACATAGTCTGGGATTAATCATGTACAACTAGGGAAGATAAAGGAGGAGGAAAGCAGGGCTGCCATCGCCATGCAGCTACCTTGCTAACTCCAAGAATTTGCATAAGAAATAACCAACAGCCTCAACCGTGTATAAAGAACACCTGAATCTGCACACAAGGTGCAAAGAGTAACGTGAGTACGCCAACTCAGTAAGTAACAACCATAAATAAAGGCTGGGCAGTAGTGACGAGCAGTAAAAAACATAAAGACCATAGTATGAAATCTTAGTAAAGCACAACATGCTTTCAAATCAGTATTTGAGTCAAATAATCTCGTTTAGAAAACCAGTTCCAGTAAAACTCATTTAAATATATTTTCAACAGTTTCAACAGAGGCATAATGCAAAAATCGAGTGAAAATGATGAAATCATAAATAGCCCCTCGGGAAAAATATCAGTCATATACAGCCCCTCGGGCAAACCTCATAGTCACTCGTATACAGCCCCTCCGACATACCTCACAATCACTCGTAAACAGCCCCTCGGGCATACCTCACCAACACTCACGCCTCCAAGTCACTCAGCACTCGGTACTCGGCACTCGTACTCAGTAGATACTTACGCTCACTAGAGGTGTGTACAGACTCCGGAGGGGCTCCTTCAGCTCAAGCGCTATATCAAGCCAAATCATGGCATCAATCACTCAGACCCTCGGCCTATAATAAACATGATGTGGCGTGCAACCCAATCCCATATAATATCCTCACCAAAATATGCCCTCGGCCTCACTCAGTCATAAACCTCTCAAGCCACTCGATCATTTCAGTAAAAACAGGGTCAGCCCAAAATAACATTTATAGGCATCAAAATCGAGTAATAAAATCGAGTTATGCACTAAACATGTATCATCATGAGTGAGTATAGATTTCAAATCAAAGACAGTGAGAGGATAGTAATAAAATGCCTCTGAGGGTCCAAACAGTACTGGCACAGGACCTAAATGTGGCATTCAATCCAATGTACATAAATTCTTTCTAAAACACATAGGTATTACAAAATTTCAACAAAATATGAAACTCTACAGTTGTTACGGGACGGACCAAGTCATAATCCCCAATGGTGCACGCCCACGAGTCCTTCACCTAGCATGTGTGTCACCTCAAAATAGTAAAACGATACAAAATCCTAAGTTTCATACCCTGAAGACTAGATTTACAATCGTTACTTATCACAAACCGATCAAACTCCTAAATCCCGATGCCTTTGCCTCTCGAATCGGCCTCCAAATTCTCCTAATCTATTTACAACCAGAACAATACCATCAATATACGCTAATGGAATGAATTCCACAAGAAAAACTATCAAATTAGACAAAAATCCCGAAATCCACTCAAACTCGGCCTCCGGGCCCATGTCTCGGAATCTGGCAAAAATCATAAAACTAGAAATCATATTCACTCATGAGTCTATCTGTACAAATTTTATTAAAATCCGACATCAAATGACCATTCAAATCCCCAAAATCATCTCCCCAATTCTCTTCCATTTCCCCCCCAATTTTCACCCCAAATCCCCAATTTAGATTATAAAAATCAAAACACAATCATGGAATTTAACCAAAATCAAGTGAAGAACACTTACCCCAATCACCACTCCAAAAATCCCTTCAAAAATTGCCTTCTACCGATCTCTCACTTCAATTTTATGTTATGAACTCGAAACCCTCGTTTTGAATCTTTAAATCTGCCAGATATACCTTCATCGCGATTGCGGAAATTGCCTCGCGATCGCGAAGCGTAAACAGGCTGCCCAACATATTAACTGTACGTAATCGCATAAACACACATGTGTTCGTGAACTCTTCCACACCGACCTACGGGATCGAAACCTGCCTCACGCGATCGCGTTGAGCAATCACCTCAGCTCCTTATCAGCTCTAATACTCCTATGCGAAACCCGACACTAGCCACGCGTTTGCGAAGCACTACCTCACACACGTACGCGATCACGACCCTAACTCCACGATAGCATAGAACAAACTCACCTCTTCCCCAAATAAGCCTATGCAATCGCGAAGATATACCTGCGATCGCGTATACGGAAACCAGAAGAAAACACCAGTAGCTATCAGCTATCCTCCAAAAGCCAAAAATGATCCATTAACTACCCGAAACGCACACGAAGCCTTCGGGACCTCAACCGAATATAGCATCACATCCCATAACATCATACAAACTTAGTCGAACCTAAGAATCACTCAAAACAACATCAAAACACTAATTTACCCTCGGATTTAAGCCTAAGAACTTCTAAACTTTCAAATTCCACAAACAATGCCAGAACTCATTAAATCACCTCCGAATTGCATGAAATCTTGCACACACATCACAAATGACTCTATGAACTTGTTAAAACTTCCGGAATTCCATTCCGACCCCGATATCTACTTTTTCACTGCCGACCAAAATTGCCGAATTTCCAATTTTCGCCAATTCAAGCCTAATTTTACCACGTACCTCCAAATTACATTCTGAACACGCTCCTAAGTCCAAAATCACGTAACAGAGCTATCCGAACCATAAAAATCTCAATCCGAGATCATTTACTCATAAATCAACATCTGGTTGATGTTTCCAACTTAACCTTCTAAAATAAAGACTAAGTGTCTCATTCGACTCCAAAACCACTCCAGTCCCGAACCAATCAACCGATGCAACAAAATAAAGCTGAATAACACATAAGAAAATAAAAATGGGAGAAACGAGACTATAACTCTCGGAACGACTGGCCAGGTCGTTAAATAAGGTACAAAGAATAATATTCAATATAGATCATTCGCACAGTAACTTATGGCCTCAAAGCTTATCAAGCTCATACTTTATACATTTTGTTGTTCTTTTTAATTATTAACTATATAATTGTATATGTAAATTTAAAATTTTTATCGTCGTTGAGGCATTTATGTGTGTTTGATCCTTTATTATTTTTAAATAATCTTTTAGAATAACTTTGTATGTCTAAGCACTTCTTAAAAAAATAAGTACTCATATAGTGAAGACTTTGATAGTTTGAAGAGATATTTATATATGTACGGTCCTTAATTATTTAAAAGAAATATTTAGAGTAATTTTGTATACTTTCACTCATTTTTAATATAATTACTTTTATGTGGTAATTTTGGTGCATTTAATTTTGACAAATGACCAAAGGTCCCAAATACACATAAGAACATACTAACACTATAAACAGAAAAAGAAAACTTAATTTTTGTCAAGACCCAAAATCCCACCTTCGGACCGTGATGGCGTCGAACGTTGAACCCGCTAGACAAGCCAACATGTACAGTTAAACTAACATAATAAAACCGAATTAACAGAATAAATTAAAAACAGTTCACAATTTTTAACAGCAGAAATAGATAAAGTGTCAAAGCTAAGTAAGGATAAAATAATACCACGTGCAATAATTCCCCAAAACCTGGAGTCACAAACTCACGAGCTGTCTATAGGAGTGGTAAATACAAAGTCTGAAATGAAATACATGATTGTCTCCGAAAACTAGAGGAAAAACAAGACAGAAATACAGAAACTAGGGATAGGAGAGACACCAAGGCCCACAAATGCCAGCGGGTATACCTTGAAGCCTCTGGGGTGGACTGAAGGAGACTCCCTCAATGCTGTCCACTGGGTCCGGGTGCGGGATCTGCACAACAATAAGATCAGTATAACCGACCCCATGTACTGAGTAAGTGCCGAGCCTAACCTCGGCCAAAGTAGTGACGATGCTAGACTTGGCAACAAACGCTAACCTGTCAAAGCAAGAGATAAACAGATATGTAGGGGGATACGGGAGCCCACAATGGGGTAACAAGTGAGATAGAGCAGTTAATTAAGTACATAGGAACAGACAAGAAGGAAATTTTATCATAAATATGCTAATGAAACAAATATAATGCCAGAAATGTAATAAATGGCATGGCATCACCCTTCGTGCTTTTACTCTCTTCCTCACAATGCAATGTACGATGTAAGATAACATGAATCATGGCACGACATCACGCTTCGTGCTTTTACTCTCTTCCTCACTATGCAATCTATCATGTATGGCAATGTAAATCATGGCACGGCATCNAATTTATCAGAAATATGCTAATGAAACAAATATAATGCCAGAAATGTAATAAATGGCATGGCATCACCCTTCGTGCTTTTACTCTCTTCCTCACAATGCAATGTACGATGTAAGATAACATGAATCATGGCACGACATCACGCTTCGTGCTTTTACTCTCTTCCTCACTATGCAATCTATCATGTATGGCAATGTAAATCATGGCACGGCATCAACCTTCGTGCTTTCAAATATAAATCATGGCACGACATCAACCTCCGTGCTTTTAAATATAAATCATGGCACAACATCACCCTTCGTGCTTTTACTCTCTTCCTCACTATGCAATATATGATGTAATCAATGTAAATCATGGTACGGCATCACCCTTCGTGCTTTTACACTCTTCCTCACCAATGCAATGACAATTATAAAAATAACAAGGAATGCAGAATAGTGGAATCACAAATCATAATCACCCGACAAGGGGAAAACATCAGTCATTATCATAACAAATTGCCCGGCAAGGGTCTCAGCTATAACCAACATTTTCAAGTATATCCTTTACAGTTGGGTCCTCAATATGACCATTACATCATAAGTTCATCAATGAGGATTTTCAACACAATCAACTTCCAAGTAGAGCTAAATTCATAATACAATGGATATGGAAGTAAGGACAAGAATTTCATCAAAAATGGACTCACGGGCATGCTTGACACACAATGCATAGGTACTCGTCACCTCACCTATGCATTGGACATGATAAACACTTAGCACATAGCATACGATACCTATTCCCTCACCAAAGTTAGGCAAGACACTTACCTCGGGTCCAAAAATAGCAATCAAGCCTCTAACACCGCTTTTCCTTTTGAATTCAATTCCGGAACAACAATATCTAGACATAATTAACTTAAGTACATCAATAATGACTCAATAAATCGATCCCATAGCCTAATTATCCTTTTCCTAGCATTCTTCCAAAAATACCAAAATTTGACTCCGGGCCCGCTTGGTCTAAACACGAGCCTCGGACCAAAACCCGATCACCCATACCCCCACGAGTTCAAATATATGATTTGTTTTGAAATCCGGCCCCAAATTGAGGTTGAATTACCCAAAATTCCGAAAACCCTAGCTCTACCCAAAACCCTTAATTTTTATTTTGATTTCATGATTTTTAGGCCTAGATTCTAGGGTGAAATCTTGTAAAAAGAAGTTAAGGAGTAAAGAAAACGAATTAGAAATCACTTACTAATGTTTTGGAGAAGAAAAAGTGTTTGGAAAATCGCCTCTTATGGTTTTAGGGCTTTGAAAAATGAAAATAACTGAAATTTCCATCTATTTATACCCCCCTCAGGTCCCCCACCGCGGTCAACGAAAAATGGACTGCGGCCGCGCTAGCAAAGACCAAGAAAAGCTGAAGAAAACCAAGAAAAATGACTGCAGTGACATGCTTTAGTATTTTAGCTATATCTTTCTCTACAAATTTCCAAATTACGATTTCTTTACCTTTCTGGAAACTAGACACGAAACGCTATAACTTTTGTTTTTAAATAATCTCAGCATTCCTTGTATATCAAACGATATAGGCCTCCGAAGTCGGACAAGTAGCCCAACTCCTCCACCGTGGACCGCGAAAAAATGACCGCGGCCGCGAAGCCCTCAGCGCGGTCCGCGAATAAGGACCTCGGACCTCGGTGGTAAGTTCAGAGATCTGAATTCTGTGAGCTCCAACAGCTATATTTTAAGCCTAAAGACCTCCCGGAACCTACCCGAAACTCACCCGAGCCCTAAGAACCTCAAACTCAATGTACACATGACCTCAAAATCATTCTACGGGCTTATTCGAGTAATGAACTCCAAAATAACATTAAAAAAAATGAATTAAAATCCAAAATCTATAGAATTTTCTCAAACTTCATAAACTATCAAATTTTACAGATAACTCATATAACACATATTAAACCTGTTCCGGGCTCCGGAACCATAATACGGGCCCGGTAACACAGGTTTCACATCAAAATTCATTTTCAAAAGTCTTTATTATTTCAGAAAATAATTTTCTTTAAAATTTCATTTCTCGGGCTTGGGACCTCGGAATTCGATTCCGGGCATACGCCCAAGTCCCATATTTTTCTACGAACCCTCCGGGACCGTCAAATCACGGGTCCGGGTCCGTTTACCAAATATTTTGACCAAAGTCAACTTTAATTAATTAATCATTATGAAATCAACTTTTTATCAAGTTTTCACATAAAAGCTTCACGGCTACACGCCTGGGCTACGCATGCATATCGAGGTGAGATAATTGGAGGCTTTCGGGGCCTCGGAACACAGATTTAGCTAAATTAACACAGGATGACCTTTTGGGTCATCACAATCTCCACCTATAAAACAAACATTCGTCCCCGAACGGACATCGAAAGGTACCAGAGTCTGAGAAAAGATGGGGATATCGGCTCCTCATATCGGACTCGGACTCCGAAGTCGTTGCCTTGGCAGGCTGACCACTCCATTGAACATGAACCGAATGATAACCCTTCGATCTCAACTGACGAACCTGCCTAGCTAATATGGCTACCGGCTCCTCCTCATAAGTCAAATCCTTGTCCAACTGGACACCGCTGAAGTCAAGAACATGAGATGGATTTGCAATATACCTCCGGAGCATAGATACATGAAACACCGGGTGCACGGCTGACAAACTAGGTGGCAAGGACAGTCTGTAGGCCACCTCTCCTACCTTGTCCATGGACCAATGTACCTAGGGCTCAACTTGCCCTTCTTTTAGAATCCCATCACGCCCTTCATGGGTGACACCCGAAGAAATACCCGGTCGCCTATCATAAAAGCCAAATCTCGAACTCTGCGATCCATATAACTCTTTTGCCTGGACTGAGCTGTACGAAGTCTATCCTGAATGATCTTCACCTTGTCCAAGGCATCCTGGACTAACTCGGAACCCAACAATCTAGCCTCTCCCAGCTCAAACCGTCCGACTGGAGACCGACACCGTCTACCATACAACGCCTCATATGGAGCCATCTGAATGCTCGACTGATAGCTGTTGTTGTAGGCAAACTCAGCTAAAGGAAAGAACTGGTCCCATGAACCACCAAAGTCAATAACACAAGCTCGCAACATATCCTCCAAAATGTGAATAGTACGTTAGTACGTTTGTACTGCCCGTCCATCTGAGGATGAAATGTGCTGCTCAAATTAATCTGGGTGCCCAAATCTCACTGAAATACTCTCCAGAAATGGGAGGTACACTGAGTACCTCGGTCTGATATAATGGATATGGGCACACCATGCAGTCTAACATGCTCTCTCATATGGATCCTTGCCAACTTCTCTGCTGAATACGAAACTGATAATGGGATGAAGTGCGCTGACTTGGTCACCCTATCTACAATGACCCATACTGCATCAAACATCCTCTGAGTCTATGGGAATCCAACTACAAAGTCCATGGTGATACGCTCCCACTTCCACTCGGGAAGCTGAATCTGCTGCATCAAATCACCGGGCCTCTAGTGCTCGTACTTAACCTGCTGACAGTTCAAACACCGAGCTACATAATCTATAATAGCTTTATTCATCCTCCGCCACCAATAGTGTTGTCGCAAGTCCGGGAACTATGGGCCTCCTGAAGTATCAACTCAGAAATACAATCCAGATCAGGTACACAAATCCGTCCTTGCATCCTCAAAACTCCCTCAACATCAAGCGTAACCTGCTTGGCATCTCCATGCCTGACTCTATCTCTAAGAACACATAAATGGCGATCATCATATTGCCTGGCCTGAATACGGTCATATAAGGAAAAACGGGCTACGGTATGGGCCAAAACACTGTCAGTCTCAGAAACCTGCAATCTCACAAATCGGTTGGCTAACGCCTGAACATCCAAAGCAAGAGGTCGCTCTCCAACTGATAAATAGGCAAGATTAACCATACTAGTTGACTTCCGGCTCAAATCATCGGCCACCATATTGGCCTTCCCCGGATGATAAAGAATGGTGATATCATAATCCTTCAGCAACTCTAACAATCTTCTCTGTCTCATGTTCAACTCCTTCTGTTTAAACAAATACTGTAAGCTCTTATGATCCGTGAACACCTCACATGGCCACCATACAAATAATGCTTCCAAATCTTCAATGCATGCACAATAGCTGTTAACTCCAAGTCATGAACTAGATAGATCTTCTCATGGACCTTCAACTGACGAGAAACATAGGCTATAAACTTGCCATCCTTCATCAACACTACACCAAGCCCAACCCGTGAAGCATCACAATACACGGTATACGATCCTGAACCTGTGGGCAAAACTAACACTTGTGCCGTGGTCAAGGCTGTATTGAGCCTCTGAAAGCTCGCCTCGCACTCCTTAGACCACCTGAACTGGGCACTCTTCTGAGTCAACCTGTTCATCGGGGCTGCAATGGATGAAAATCCCTCCACAAACCGGCGATAATAACCTGCTAAGCCCAAGAAACTCCAGATCTCTGTAGCTGAGGTAGGTCTAGGCCAATCTCTGACTGCTGAAATGTTCTTGGGATCCACCTGAACACCCTATGACGGTACCACATGGCCTAGAAATGCAACTGAACTCAACCAGAACTCACACTTGGAAAATTTTGCATACAACTATCCCTCAAAGTCTGGAGGAAGACTCTAAGGTGTTGCTCATGCTCCTCTCGGCTGCGAGAGTATATCAATATATAATCAATGAAAACAATCACAAATGAGTCCAAATAAGGCCTGAACACTAGGTGCATAAACTCCATGAAAGCAGCGGGGGCATTTGTCAGCCTAAATGACATCACCAAGAACTCATAATGCCCATAATGAGTGCGAAAGGCTGTCTTAGGGACATCAGACGCCCTAATCCTCAGCTGATGGTAACCAGATCTCAAGTCAATCTTGGAAAACACTGAAGCACCCTGTAGCTGGTTGAATAAATCATCAATCCTCGGCAAAGGATACTTGTTCTTAATAGTAACCTTATTTAACTGCCAGTAGTCAATACACATCCTCATCCAGCCATCTTTCTTCTTGACAAACAATACTGGAGCACCCCAAGGAGAGCCACTAGGCCTAATGAAGCCTTTATCCAACAAATCCTGCAACTGATCTTTCAACTCCTTCAACTCTGGCGGGGCCATACGATACGGCGGAGTAGAAATAGGCTGGGTGCCCTGAGCTAACTCAATACAAAAATCAATATCCCTGTCGGGTGGCATACCCGACAGGTCAGTAGGGAAAACCTCTGGAAACTCACGAACCACGGGCACAGACTCCATGGAAGGAACCTCGGCGCTAGAATCACGAACATAGGCCAGATAGGCCAAACAACCCTTCCCGACCATGCGCCGAGCCTTCATATAAGAAATAACTCTACCAGAAGAATGACTAGGAGTTCCCTTCCACTCCAAACGAGGCACCCCTAGCAAAGCCAAGGTCATTGTCTTGGCATGACAGTCCAGAATAGCATAATAGGGGGATAACCAATCCATCCCCAATATAACATCGAATTCAACCATATCCAGAAGCAAAAGATCAACCTGAGTCTTCAGACCACCCATGACTACTAAGAAAGTGCGGTAGACTCGATCTACTACTATAGAATCACCCATCGGTGTAGACATATGCACAACATTCCTCAAGGAATCACGGGGCATACTCAAATAAGGGGCAAATATGAAGACACATAGGAGAATGTAGAACCCGGATCAAATAACACCGAAGCCTCTCGGCTGCAAATTGAAACAGTACCTGTAATAACTGCATCAGAAGCCTCGGCATCAGGCCTGGCAGGAAAAGCATAGCACGGGGCTGAGCCCCTCCAATCTGATCATCTCTGGGTCGACCCACTGCGGCCTAACCTCTACCTCTCGTGGCATGTCCTCCACCTCTATGAGTCTGACCTGTACCTCTGGCACCCCGACCGCCACCCCAAGCTGGCTGAGGAGGTGGGGGTGCGCCTGACGTGGGAACCATGACAGAGGAACCCTGATAGTGAGGACCACTAGAAGCTCGGGGACAATACCTGGAAATGTGCCCCGGAACACCACAAGAATAACACGGCCTCTGCTGATATGGATGGGGACTCTGGAACGGTCCCTGACAACCCAGGTAACCACCCTAATAACTCTGAAGCGGCGGTGCACTGATAGGTGCTAGTGGTGCACCAATAGGAGCTGGCGGTGCACTGATAGGTGCTGGTGGTGCACCAATAGGAGCTGGCGGTGCAATGTGCGCTACCTGAAGTGCCGACTGATAGGGTCTGGGAGGATGAACTCTACCTGAAGAATCCCTGCCCCCAGATGAGGTTCCACTGAAACGACCGAAGTGACGAGGCCTCTTGTCAGCCCCCTGACCTCCACCCTGTGACATAATCATCTCAATCCTCCTGGCCACATTGGCCGCATCCTGGAACGAAATATAAATACCTGACCTCTTCGCCATCTGAAGCCTGATGGGCTGAGCCAAACCCTCAATAAACCTCCTCACTCTCTTACGATCAGTGGGTAGTATCATAATAGCATGCCGATCTAGAGTAATGAACCTGGTCTCGTACTTAGTGACTGTCATAGATCCCTGCTGGAGATGCTCAAACTGCCTCTGAAGGTCCTCTCTCTGAGTAATGGGAAGGAACTTACCCAAGAATACCTCTGAGAACTGAGTCCAAGTCAAAGGTGCACACCCAGCTGGCCTGGTCAAGCAATAGTCTCTCCACCAAGTCTTGGCGGAACCTGAAAGAATAAAGGTAGCAAAATCAACTCCATTGGACTCTACTATGCCCATGTTCCGAAGAACCTCATGACAGCTGTCCAAATAATCTTGGGGATCTCTGATGGCGAACCGGTAAAAGTAGCAGTGAATAACTTAGTGAAACTGTCCATTCTCCACAAAGCATCCGCTGACATAGCTGCTCCCTCTGCTGCCGGTGCTGCAATACCCAGCTGAGCTACTCCGGCTGGCTGATGTGCCGGAGTCTGAAACTGTGGAGCTAGCTGCTCTGGCGTGCGAGTGGCAAGAGTCTGGGTACCTCTCCCAGCCTGAGAGATGGCTGGTGTAGTAGGAAGAAGACCCGCCTGTGCTACACTCTCCATGAGTCCGACTAGACGGACAAGAGCGTCCTGAAGCACTAGGGTAGCTATGAACCCCTCTGGGACCTGAGCTGGTCCAACTGGGACTGCTGGAACTGGGACCTCCTCGTCAGACTCGACCTGAGGGTCCTCCAATGGGGCTGCTACTCTAGGGTGAGCCCGGCCCCGGCCTCGGCCTCTAGCACGGCCTCGTCCTCGACCTCAACCCCTCGTAGGAGCTGTAGCAGGAGTGTCGGGCTGCTGAGCGGAACCAAGGGAAGCACGCGTCCTCGCCATCTGCGAGAGATTACAATAGAAACTCAATCAGCACTCAAAATTCATATCGCACGGCAGAGATGAAAAGAAATGAGGATTCATCCTAACTTTGCAGCCTCTAGGAAATAAATACAGAGGTCTCCGTACCGATCCCTCAGACTCTACCAAGTTGTCCGTGAGTTGTGAGACCTAAGCAACCTAGAGCTCTGATACCAACTTGTCACGACCCGAAATCCCACCTTCGGGCCGTGATGGCATCTAACGTTGAACCCGCTAGACAAGCCAACGCGTACAGTTAAACTAACATGATAACACTGAATTAACAGAATAAACTAAAAACAGTTCACAATTTTTAACAGCGGAAATAGATAAAGTGTCAAAGCTAAGTAAGGATAAAATAATACCACGTTGCAATAATTTCTCCAAAACCTAGAGTCACAAACTCACGAACTGTCTATAGGAGTGCTAAATACAAAGTCTGAAATGAAATACATAAGTGTCTCTGAAAACTAGAGGAAAAACAAGACAGAAATACAGAAACTAGGGATAGGAGAGACGCCAAGGCCCACGAATGCCAGCGGGTATACCTTGAAGCCTTTGGGGTGGACTGAAGGAGAAACCCTCAACGCTGTCCACTAGGTCCGGGTGCGGGATCTGCACAATATAAGATGTGCAGTGTAGCATCAGTACAAACGACCCCATGTACTGAGTAAATAGCAATTAACCTCGGCCGAAGTAGTGACGAGGCTAGACTTGACAACAAACGTTAACCTGTCCTATTCTACAACATATATCGTGGAAAAACAAAGCAAGAGATAAACAGATACGTAAGGGGATACGGGAGTAGACAATGGGGTAACAAGTGCGATAGAGCAGTTAATTAAGTACATGGGAACAAACAAGAAGGCAATTTATCAGAAATATGCTAATGAAACAAATATAATGCCAGAAATGTAATAAATGGCACGGCATCACCCTTCGTGCTTTTATTCCTTACAATGAAATGTACGATGTAAGATAACATGAATCATGGCACGGCATCACCCTTCGTGATTTTACTCTCTTCCTCACGATGCAATGTATCATGTATGACAATGTAAATCATGGCACGACATCAAACTTCGTGCTTTTAAATATAAATCATGGCACGACATCACCCTTCGTGCTTTTACTCTCTTCCTCACTATGCAATATATGATGTAATCAATGTAAATCATGGAACGACATAACCCTTCATGCTTTTACACTCTTCCTCACGAATGCAATGACAATTATCAAAATGGCAGGAATGCAGCATAGTGGAATCACAAATCATAATCACCTGACAAGGGAAAAATATCAGTCATTATCATAACAAATTGCCCGGCAAAGGTCTCAGCTATAATCAACATTTTCAAGTATATCCTTTACAGTTGGGTCCTCAATAGGACCATTACATCACAAGTTCATCAACGAGGATGTTCAACACAATCAAATTTCAAGTAGATATAAATTCATAATACAATGGATATGGAAGTAGGGACAAGAATTTAATCAAAAATTAACTCGCGAGCATGCTTAACACACAATGCATAGGTACTCGTCACCTCACCTATGCATTGGACATGATAAACACATAGCACATAGCATACGATACCTATTACCTCACTAAAGTTAGGCAAAACACTTACCTCGGGTCCAAAAATAGCAATCAAGCCTCTAACACTGCCTTTCCTTTTGAATTCAACTCCGGAATAACAATATCTAGACATAATTAACTTAAGTATATCAATAATTACTCAATAAATCGATCTCATATCCTAATTATCCATTTCCTAGCATTCTTCCAAAAATAGCGAAATTCGACCCCGGGCCCGCTTGGTCCAAACACGAGCCTCAGACCAAAACCAGATCACCCATACCCCCAGGAGTTCAAATATATGATTTGTTTTGAAATGTGACCACAAATTGAGGTTGAATTACCCAAAATTCCCAAAACCCTAACTCTACCCAAAACCCCTAATTTTTATTTTGATTTCATGCTTTTAGACCTAGATTCTAGGGTGAAATCCTGTAAAAAAGGTTAAGGAGTAAAGAAAATGAATTAGAAATCACTTACTAATGTTTTGGAGAAGAAAGATTTTTTGAAAAATCGCCTCTTATGTTTTTAGGGCTTTGAAAAATGAAAATAGCTGAAATTTCCCTCTATTAATACCCCCCCTCAGGTCCCCCACCGCGGTCAGCGAAAAACGGACTGCGGCCGCGCTAGCAAAGATCAAGAAAAGCTGAAGAAAACCAAGAAAAATGACTGCAGTGACATGCTTTGGTATTTTAGCTATATCTTTCTGTACAGATTTACAAATTACCATTTCTTTACCTTTCTGGAAACTAGACACGAAGGGATACAACTATAATTTTTGTGTAATCTCAAAATTCTTTGTAGATCAAAAGATATAGGCCTCCGAAGTCGTACTAGTGGCCCAGCTCCTCCACCGCAGACCACGAACAAATGACCACGGCCGCGAAGCCCTAAGCGCGGTCCGCGAAAAAGGACCACGGACCTCGGTAGTAAGTTCAGAGATCTGAGTTCTGTGACCTACAACAACTATATTTTAAGTCTAAAGACCTCCCGGGATCTACCCGAGCCCTCGGAGCCTCAAACCCAATGTACACACGACCTCAAAATCATCCTACGAACTTATTCGAGTAATGAAACCACCAAAAAAACATCAAAAACAATTAATTAAACTCCAAAATCTATAGAATTTTCTCAAACTTGATAAACTATCAAGTTTTTCATTTTTTATCCGAAACACGACAAACCAAGTCCGTTTTACACCAAATTTTACAGATAGCTCATATAACACATATTTATGGGCTCCGGAACCATAATGCGGGCCCGGTAACACAGGTTTCACATCAAAATTCATTTTCAAAAGTCTTTATTATTTTCAGAAAATAATTTTTTTTAAATTTCATTTCTCTGGCTTGGGACTTCTGAATTCGATTGCGGGCATACGCTCAAGTGCCATATTTTTCTACGAACCATCCGGGACCGTCAAATCACGGGTCCGGGTCCGTTTACCAAAAATATTGACTAAAGTCAACTTTAATCAATTAATCATTATGAAATCAACTATTTATCAAGTTTTCACATAAAAGCTTCCCAGCTACACGTCCGGTTTACGCACACATATCGAGGTGAGATTAACTGAGACTTTCGGGGCTTTGAAACACAGATTTAGCTAAATTAACATAGGATGACCTTTTGGGTCATCATAATTTTAGTGACAGATGAAATTCTGTAACAGCAGGATAATGATAGACATAGAATCACTAAAATAAAAACAAAAAAATATTAAAAATATTATGGAATTTTGACAAAAATAAAACCGGTCGCTACTTTCAACGCTGACATTTAACCAAAATCTCTTTTCTAACAATAGAGAAATTAATCATATTAGTTTTTAAAAATATGTTTTTCTAGTTATGTAATTTAAGAAAATAATTCTAATATCTAGTTACTCTAAGAATTAAGAGTTTAATATGGTATATATTGAAGTCCATAACAAAAATAATTGTATTATAGGTGTTCTTAAATAAGTATTACCTATAACTATAAGTTCCAATTATAATTAAAGTAACAATTTAATATTTCTAATTAATTGTAAATAATTAGTTGTATAGAATTTAAATAACTATAAGCTCATTGTATAACTAATTATATATATTTAACTAGACAATAAATATATTTATAATGGTTTGGTCCTTTATTAAATAAAGTATTACTATCTTTTTGGCTATGTAAGAATAATTATCACATTACGTTCAACGAGATTAGTAAATCATGAGGTATTTTATTGAATTCAATTTTTTAAACTAATATATCACATTTAAACAACTATGATCTTGTATCTAATTATAATGATTACCAATTATATTCTATTTGAATAATAATAATGCCATGACCCAAAATCCATTAAAAGTTGTGATGGCGTCGGACACCACTGTCAAACAAGCCAACATAAATACTTAAGTTTGTTCTCATTTTTATTATTTTAGAAATTTTATTTTTTCCTTAATTAAACAGTAATGATTGAATTTACATAATAGATTATAACATTTTACACAAATTTCAATACAGTGCAACCCATAGTCGCCCCAAAACCCGATGTCACTAGTACATGAGCATTTTCTAGGAAGTAAAATAAAGTACAATAAGTGCCCGGAATACAAACTTTGGGCAGAAAAAAAAATACAAGAATTATGAAGGAGACTCTGTTGGCTTCGGATCGTCATGGGGAGTGCAACTCACCTAAGTCTCTGTATGCATACACGCCTCTGCTCTTGCGAGGCTGCTAAACATAAATGCACATGCACAAAACGTGCAGCAAGTGTAGTATGAGTACGTAAATTAACGCGTACCCAGTAAGTATCCCGCCTAACCTTGAAGAAGTAGTGACGAGGGTTGACTCCAACACTTACTATGGGCTAACATTATAATTTCGATATTTTAATTAAGTATGATTTATATGAAACAACGGGAGACTCAATAATCAATAAGTAAGTAAATATTTCTTTTATTATTTAAGAAATTTCCATCTCTCCTTTCGTCATTTAACAATTTATTTTTCTAGCCAACGAAGCAGTAGCAAATATTATGGATTTCAAAGATGTAACATGCATAAACAATGTTGAGGTCGTACGGTCCGCTCCAACATATAAATATAAATTATGCACTGCCGAGGGTCGAACGACACGAACCATGATTGCATCTATTTAATCTACCGAGGCGTTCGGCCCGCTCCACAAAATATAAACACATTCAACAGTCAATCGAGAATTCTTTAAGGAGCAATTTTCCAAGGAATTGTCAATCCTCATTTAACGATCAAGAACAACGAACTTTAGCCTTTTAAAATTCATTTACCAAGTTCAATATGATTTAAGCAATTTAAATTAACAATAAAGTTGCAAATATCACAAGTATAACATGATTTGGGTCCTAGACGACCCGAAATTAAGCATAATAGTAGCTACGCACGGACTCTCGTCACCTCGTGCGTACGTAGCCCCCCACAAATAGAAGCAGATAATAATTTGGTTCACATATGTGGTTAATCCCGATTACAAGGTTAGAATGAAACTTACCTTGCTCCGAAGTACCATAACCGGCTCTCAAGCTCTTCCAACAACTCAAACCGATGCCCGACGCTCCGAAACAAATAATTAAATGGGAAAATATATAAATATATACTCTAATACTCATCATAATCCAATTTATAACAATTCCTAATTCTGCTCAAAAAGTCGATAAAACTCACCATTAAGCCCACATGGACGAATTCTGGAAATTTTCGAAGATAAACTTTTCCCATAACCTCACGAACTCAAATATATAATTTATTTCAAATTCCATGTCCAATTTCGTGGTCAAAATCCAAAATTACCAATTTCTAGGTTTTCTTCCAAATCCCAAATTTCTACAAATTTTCGTGTTTAATTCCATAGATAAACTTTGTATTTAACTTGCAATAGGTGGGAATCACTTACATTGACATAGATGACGAAACTTTCCTCTCCAAGAGCTCAAAAAATCGTCCAACCAAATAAAAAATGGGAGAAATGAGAAAAAACCCCGCTTTTAAAACTTCACTGCCCAGCCGATTTTCGCACATGTGGAACAGTAGCGCACATGCGGCTCCGCAGGCACGAGACTCCTTCCGCTTTTGTGCCTTCTTCCGATTCTGCACTCAAATTCTTCACTTCTGCGCTTGCGCAGATGCGGCCAACATTTCGCACTTCCGGTCCTTCCCCTGACTGCCCAGCTCCACTTCTGCGGCTCCGCACCTGCGGCCAAAGCCTCGTAGGTGCGGTTACACCAGATATCAGTTGCCTCAATCCTTCTTCAAATTCAAAATTCAATCAGTTAACCACCCGAAATCCACCTGAGGCCCCCGGGACCCCGTTCAATTATACCAACCAGTTCCAAAACATAACGCTGACCTGCTCGTGGCCTCAAATCACATCAAACAACGTCGAAATCATGAAGCATATCCCAATTCAAGCTTAATGATCTTTTGAACTTCCAACTTCTTCATTCAATGCCGAAACCCATCAAATCACATCCGATTGAACTCAAATTTTGCACATAAGTCACATTTGACATTACAGACATATTCCACTTCCGGAATCGGAATCCGGCCCCAATATCAAAAAGTTCACTTCCGGTAAAACTTCTCAAAACCTTCAAATTTCTAACTTCCGCCAAATGACCTCAAAATGACCTAGGGACCTCCACCACTTCCGGACGTGCTCCTAGTACCAGAATCACCATACAGATCTATACCCATACTCGGAATCCCAAACGGACATCGATAACATTGAAATTAACTTCAACCCAAATTTATGAAATTCTTCCAAAATGCCAACTTCTACAATAGGCGCCAAAACGTTCCCAGGTCATCCAAAACCTGACCCGAACATATTCCCAAGTCCAAAATAATCATACGAACCTGTTGGAACCTTCAAATCCCGATTCCGAGATCGTTTATTCAAAAATCACCCTTTAGCCAAATTCTTCCAACTTAAATGAGAAATTTATTTCCAATTCAACTCCGAACTTTTCGAAATTTAATTCTGACCACGCATGCAAGTCATAATACCTGAAGTGAAGCTGCTCATGGCCTCTAATGGCCAAACGATGCGCTAGAGCTCAAAACGACCGGTCGAGTCGTTGCATTCTCTCCCACTTAAACATACGTTCGAGGATGAACATGCTAAGAATTTCTCTAGAGTTGTCTGAAATTACTGTTTAACATCCCGTGCACCTACCCGTGCTACCATAACTCAGTTGAGCACACTAGCTCGAGCCAGTTTGAATATTCTCCCTTTTTCTTAGTCAAATTAGCCTTGGAGCCCCATTCCAACATCTGAAATTCTCTGTCAGGCCTGTTTCCATCATACGAACACTGTATCAATCACTACACGATGCACCAATACCTGATCGCATAACTTTTTCGAATCCACGCCATGCACCGCAAGGTTTACATGACCATAATATTATCCTCTGATAACATTAGCCGAGATCCCACGAATCTGATGTTCACAACACACCTCATAAAGCATATAAGTCCTGTTTCATCTTTCGCAATACTGCTACGACAGAAGAGATGTGTAGAAACTCATATCCACCTACCGAATCACAATTCATGGAGTCTCTCCTCCCGACAAGAACCACTACCGCATTATGGACTGAATATCGATGTTTACTCTTTAATGTGCCTCACATAGATCTGATCGCACTGATTCCAGGTCCAATAATCTTGCTTCACCCAGTACAAGACACCTCAGACACTGCCGAAAGTCTCATATGATGTTACCATGTGCCAACCGGCTACAAACTCGAATGTGATACATAAAGAGATGAACTCTGGAAGGAACTACTCAACACGTAAGAAATTAAACAACTGAGAGGACGTTATGAACTTTCCTTAGAAAATGAGAAACAAGACACACAAGCATAGATATGGGGATCTGTACTCAAGATCACACTGCTGGGGCGTGAAACCTGATCCAACTATGATACCCATGGGGGGGGGTGTTCACCCGATCCAAACAACATACCCATGGTGGTGTGCCACCCGATCCACATATAATAATCTATAAGGAATTACTTGTGATGACCCAAAAGGCCATCATGTATATTTCTAGCTAATTCTATGTGCTGGGGTCATGAAAAACCTCCTTCTATCTCACCTTGATTTGCGTGTGCAGCCCAGGCGTGTAGCCGGGAAGCCTTTATGTGAATAATTGATTATAATGATAATTTTGTATTGGAAATTTGAATAAAGTTGACTTCAGTTAACATTTTTGGTAAACGGGCCCGGACCCGTGATTGGATGGTCCCGGAGGGTCCGTAGAAAAACATGGGACTTGGGCGTATGCCCGGAATCAAATTCCGAGGTCCCAAGTCCGAGGAATGAATTTTTAAAGAAAAGTATTTTCTGAAAAATATAAAGGTTTTGAAAATAAAATTTGAGGTGAAACCTGTGGTATCGAGCCTGTATCTTGGTTCCGGAGCCCGGAACAGGTTCAACATATTTTATATGTGTTATCTGTGAAATTTAGAAATAAACGGACTTCGTTTGGCGTGATTCAGATAAAAAATGGAAAAAATTAATGTTTACAGAAGTTTTAAGAATTTCATTGATTTTGGGGTTTAATTTATTGTTTTTGATGTTATTTTTGTGGTGTAATTACTCGAATAATTTTGTAGGATGTTGTACAGGTTGTGTGCATATATGGTTTTGAGCCATGAGGTCTCGGGTGTGTTTCGGATAGGCGTCGGGGTGTTGAAACTTAGAAAAAAATCTAGTTTTTGCTGATGTTATGTCTGCTGTCCCTCCCTTCTATGCGATCGCATAGCCTTAGACGCGATCGCATAGTGTAAATTTGAAATGCCCAGTTTTTCTTCTACGCGTTCGCAGGAATCCATCCGCGATCGCGGAAGCCAGCTTGCTCCTTATACGCGATCGCATAAGCTATTCCGCGATCGCGTAGAGCATTTTTGACCTGTGATATTTTTCCTCTAAGCGATTGCAAACAATTTCATGTGATCGCGATGCTTTAAAAACCTGTGCAGATTATAAGTTTCCAAATCGGGGGTTTCACCATTTTAAACATATTTTGACTTCTAGAACTCGATTTTGGGCGATTCCTTGAGTGATTTTCACACAAATCAAATGGGTAAGTGTTCTTCCACTAGAATTAAATATATTTCATGAATTAGATCTTTATTTTATCATTTAAATTGTGTTTTGGGTTGAGGGGATTGTGGGTTTTGAAAAAAACTTCATAAATAAAAATTCATGATTTGAATGACTCAATGTTATCGGAATTGGATAATATTAGTATGGGTGAACTCGTATCGGAATAGGTAATCGGAATTTATAAAATTTTCGGGTTACGAGGTGCGGGCCCGGGGGTCAACTTTTGGGTCGATTTTTATAAATTTGCAAAGATTGAAACTTTATTATTCGAAATCATTCCTTATACGTTTTATATGTATTTTGAAGTTGCTTTAGTTGATTTGAGCCGTCCGGAGGCCTTCCCTCCCGAGAAGTCTATTTTTGAGTACCAGGTTGTCGTCTTTGAGGTAAGTATCTTGCCTAACCTTGTGTGAGGGAACTACCCCTTAGGATTGAGTCTTCTATATTGATTGTAGTCCACGTACGCAAGGTGACGAGTGTGTACACAAACTTATTTGTAAATAGATTGCCCTTTAGGGATTCTTGGGTCCTTATGTTCCTCGTATATGAATTGAACTTGTTATATCTGAATTTCTGATTTCTAATCTCATCTCCTCCTATTCAAGTTAGAAGTACTTGCCTAGCATTCCTTGTTCTTATATGATCTTAATTGACTTAAATGAAGACTTTGTTTTTCCTACCTTTATGCTATGTCTTCCTTCATATGCCGCTTATTTACTGAGCATTGTTCAAACGGAGTTTATTTGGTGAAGTTAATTGTCTAAGTGAGATTTGTTATAGCTGATTCTCTTGCTGAGATGATTTGGTTTTCTTGGTTGTGAACTTGAATGTACAGAATTGTTGCTATATTTGTCTTGTCTTCCTCTCTTTATGTTGTTCTCTCTTTGTCCTTGGCATTCCTCTCAGTGGCTACTTCTTATGAGCGAGTTGTTACCACATTGTGATATAAGTCTTTGTATTGATTTGCTCATCGAACTTTGTATTCGTCCTTGTTTGCTTTCGCGCCGGTTGTGGCAATATATATTGGTTCTGTCGCATTATGGTTATTTTTTCAGTGGCTGCATTGCATATTTAAATTGGGACTACGGACAGAGATCCGAGTGTTTTCTCCCTGTATTGAATCGCATATTTAAATTGGGACTACAGACAGAGATCCGGGAGCTTTCCCCCTGTACTGCATTGGGGACTACAGACAGAGATCCGGGAGCTTTCCCCCTGTACTGCATCGATATTTAAATTGGGACTACGGACAGAGATCCGGGAGCTTTCCTCCTGTACTGCATTGCACGATAAATTCTGAGTGGCGGATTGAGTTCCGGTAGTTTATGACTGAGGAGATTTGAATCGAAAGATATAAATATATATATTGAAAAGTATAGCTGAAAAGAAATTATTTCCAGGAAAAGTTATGTCTAAAATACTTCTTTTCGAAAGTATATTTGAAAAATAAACATTTGTCTTACAGAAAGATGATATTTTAAAGCGCAGTACTTGGGAAAATATATTTTAAACATCACATTTTTTGATGATATTTGAAAGAGCAGTACATGAAAAAATATATTTTGAGCATCACGTGTTTTTATAATATTTGAAAGAGCAGTACTTGGAAAAAAATATTTTGAACATCACGTGTTTTGATGATTCTTGAAAGAGCATTACTTGAAAAAATATATTTGAAACATCACGTATTTGATTATACTTGAAAGAGCAGTATTCGGAAAAGTGTATTTGAACATCCCATATTTGAACAGACTAAGTTATAGAGATTTCTCTTTATAAAAATATATAAATATACATTCAGAGAAAGTATGTTTCAATGAAGAAATTTCTCTATTCTGAAATGATTATATCTTTAAAGTTTTCAAAATGAACTCACGATTTAAAGGTTTCACTCAAAAGTTTGACAAGTTTTATTGAGTCATTGGCTAAGGACTGACGTGAATAAATTGATGTAGTGCTGAGTTGCTTGTCTTTTTGTTGGGTTGTAGTTCCCTCCATTTAAATTGCATCCTTCCCATTCTCTTTTCATATTTCTATTATGTTGTCCGTTGATCGTGATTATTGAATTTTCTTCCGTGTTATTTGATCGTATCGTTAAATACATTGAGAAATCTTTAGATAGATATTTTGGGTCGGTCATTTATACATCTTGCCTTTTTACTTATTAGACCGGTGGTGTCTTGACTAGTCATTGTCATTACTTCACTGAGGTTAGTATTGATACTTACTTGACACTGTTGTGGTGTGCTCATACTACACTTCTACACATTTTTGTGCACAGCTTCAGGTTATGGTTGTTGGCAGCTGCGCAGATCGTTGCTGAGAAGACTCAAAGTAACCTGCTGCTGCGTTCGCAGGTTTCGGAGTCACCTTCCTGTTTTATTTCTATTCAACTGTACTTACTTATTCCTAGGCAGTTGTACTTAGAATTGATAGAAAAATTTCGTAAAGCTTATGACTTGTACTTACCGGGTTTTGAGAAATTGTAAACTCTGTCAAGAATTCTATTTCGAAATTTTTAAAATTCCTTTATTATTGTTGTTGTTCAGTGGAAATGTTAGGCTTACCTAGTCCCTAAGACTAGGTGCCAACACGATACCCAACGGAGGGAAATCTGGGTCGTGACATTACTGTTACATCCCGTAAATTTAACAACATTGATACCGTTAGATACATTTTGATGTGGTATTTATTTTGAGTGGAATTATCGTAGAAAAAAGTTTGAAAAATATGATTTTATATAGTTATTAATATTACTACTTTCGAATATGCTTTAAATTATACACATAATATAAGAAAGTTTATGAGATTTTCTTATTGTAAAGATAGAAATTATTTTCTCACAAGAAATGAGGTTATTTTTTTTTTACCATTTTAAGAATTAAGCGTACGAAAATTTATACTATTTATATGAGATTAGGAAAATTAGAAGTTGAGAAGATATATGTATTTTTAAATGAATGTTTTAAATAATAATGTACATATTGATTTTATATGGTACCACATGACCATGATAGTAGGGTATATAAAGTGTGTTAAAATTAAGTAGTATTTTAAGTAATTTGAAATAATTATTAATTATACGGATAATTATTAATTTTTAGTGAGAGATTAATTAAATTCTTTGGATAAAGTTCAAGGAACATTAACGTGGCAGCCTTTGCCTTAGGAAGCTATGACTCTTAAGTCATAGAACAAGGTATTCACTCTTATAAACTACATCTGTCTAGTTTATGCATGGAAGTATGTGAACATTTCTTGTCCTTCTTATAACGTGTTCCCTGCCTTTGAGTGAGTTGGAGCAGATGGATTCCCACTGAGTACTGTAGCTAGGATTCATACCTAGAATCTCCAGATTTCCTTTAGACCCTTATTGCAACATGCTTATTGCGTTGCATTAAATGATAGTCTAGATGAAATAACCTTACCGATTCATAATTATCTAGTCCTACTAAATTGTGCTCTATCTTAAGGTAGCACAAGTAAGTTTCTAGAGGTTGTTGAATGAAACTAAAGCAGTAGCTAAATGGAATTGTTGGGAAATAATGTAGAGTGCATTACCATCTAGATAGTAGGAATGCAGTAGCACTAATGGGAAGGATCTTGTCAGTGTCTTAATAATTTCATGTGAAGCAGCTAGCGTGCTCTAAACGGTTTCCTGAAATGCATGACGCTGCTCAATGAAATACAGGGTGTATTTAACTTTTATGCATACTTTTGGAGGGATTGTCAAGAGAATCAGCTAAGGTATGTTAAGGATATTCCTTCCTTTTTTTGGCATGATCCAAGTAACGATACGTTTAGCAATTAAGAATGTTTATATTATTCATTCCCGTAAAGTAATATTCAAGCATGTATAAATATGTATCTAGTTCTTATTGAGGTATCTGATAAAGATGTTAATGTTTATAATATAGAGATACATGCATCTTCATGCATATACCACCGTGCTACGGCCAGTCGGCCAGTACTACCGGTTGGGCAGTTATGTATCATTATTTACTACCGATTGGGTAGTCATGTTAGATGTCCCTCTTGTTGAGCAGTTTGGCATCAAATTGTTAGGACCTTCGTTGCTATGTGAACACTTAACACAAAACTGAAAGTGTTAGTGGTTTATGAATCATTCATCAAGGATCTTAGCCAAACGGTGACCGGCTATGTAAGCAATTTGGGCGCAGGTTTACTTGACGAATTGTCATAAAGACATCACTCTGCTATAAGCCATTAACTAATGTTGTACTTATTATTATATTTCAATTCCGCCTTACATGCTCAGTACATTATTCGTACTGACGTCCTTTTGTAGGGACACTGTATTCATGCATGCAGATATAGACAATCAGATTGACGAGCCCTCATAATAGATGAGGTTAGTATTTAGTGAAGGATCGGTAAGACTCCACCTCATTCGGAGTACAACCGAGTCTATAAGTCATTGTGTCAGAGTTTTTCTACAAACTTAGAGGTGGGCTAGTACCCAGTCCCATTTGATGTCAAATGATCTTAGAGGCTTTGCATACAAAGTTTAATTTACTATAGTATGTCAGGGGCCTTGACGACCCATATGTCTTCATGTTTTAAGAAAGGGTTCAATGATACAGTATTTTCCCACTTATAATTATACATTATGAGTTGTGGCCATGTTGGCCCATGATAGTTGCAGAAGAAAAAAATGAGTTACAGAATGGTTTGCTCGGGCCAGTACGACACCGGATACCAGACACGCCTCCCCAGGTTTGGGTTGTGACAAAGTGGTATCAGAGCAGGTCGTGTCATAGAAAGTCTACAAAGCCGTGCCTGGTAGAGTCTCACTTATTGGTGTGTTGCGCGTCACATTTATAATTGAGAGGCTATAGGGCATTTAGGAAATGTTACCCTTCTTTTGTTTTCAGATCGTGCCATAGAGCTGAGTCGTAGGAAGTCAGTATGAAGCTTTCACCAGATTTAGTATGCACCAAAGGTGCATGTATCACAATAGAGTTTTAAGGCGTAGATGTAATTTCTACTTATGTGGGAGGGAGGTTATAAAAGTGACAGAAGATACGATGCGATATTGAAAGATAAGTCAGGTAAAGGTGAAGAAGATACGAGATACTCAAGTACAAAAGATTGTGAATAGTCGATACTTCAGATATAGTTTGACTTTTAGTTTAAGTTACAGAGGAGAACCTAGTAAAAATTTTGTAAATCTCTAAGAGTTAACATTCGAGGACGAATGTTCTAAAGGGGGGAAGGATGTTACATCCTGTAAGTTTAACAACATTGATACTGTTAGATACATTTTGATATGGTATTTATTTTGAGTGGAATAAATATCGTAGAAAAAAGTTTGAAAATTATGATTTTGTATAGTTATAAATATTACTACTTCCGAATATGCTTTAAATTATACACATAATATAAGAAAGTTTATGAGATTTTATTTATTGTAAAGATAGAAATTATTTTCTCACAAGAAAAGAAGGTTATTTTTTTTTTACCATTTTAAGAATTAAGCGTACAGAAATTTGTTCTATTTATATGAGATAAGGAAAATTAGAAGTTGAGAAAATATATGTATTTTTATATGGATATTTTAAATAATAATGTACGTATTGATTTTATATGGTATGATAGTAGGGTACATAAAGTGTGTTAAAAGTAAGTAATATTTTAAGTAATTTGAAATAATTCTTAATTATATGAATAATTATTGATTTTTAGTGGGAGATTAATTAAAATCTTTGGATAAAGTTTAAGGAACATTAACGTGGCAGCATTTGCCTTAGGAAGCTATGACTCTTAAGTCATAGAGCAAGGTATTCACTCTTATAAACTACATATGTTAGTTTATGCATGGAAGTATGTGAACATTTCTTGTCCTTCTTATAACGTGTTCCTTTCCTTTGAGTGAGTTGGAGCAGATGGATTCCCACTGAGTATTGTAGCTAGGATTCATACCTAGAATCTCCAGATTTCCTTTAGACCCTTATTGCAACATGCTTATTCGGTTGCATTAAATGATAGTCTAGAAGAAATAACCTTACTGATTCTTAATTATCTAGTCCTACTAAAGTGTGCTCTATCTTAAGGCAGCACAAGTAAGTTTCTAGAGGTTGTTGAATGAAACTACAGCAGTAGATAAATGGAATTGTTTGGAAATAATGTAGAGTGAATTACCATCTAGGTAGTAGGAATGCAGTTAGCACTAATGGGAAGGATCTTGTCAGTGTCTTAATAATTTAATGTGAAGCAGCTAGCGAGCTCTAAACAGTTTCCTGAAATGCATAACGTTGCTCAATGAAATAAATGGTGTATTTAACTTTTATGCATACTTTTGGAGAGATTGTCGAGAGAATCAGCTCAGGTATGTCAAGGCTATTCCTTTCTTCTTTTGGCACGATCTAAGTAACGATACGTAAACGTAATGCTACTCCATAAGTTGTCCTGCTCTTAGCAATTAAGGATATCTATATTATTCATTCCCGTAAAGTAATATTTAAGCATGTCTAAGTATGTATCTAGTTCCCTATTGAGGTATTTGATAAAGATGTTAATGTTTACAATATAGAGATACATGCATCTTCATGCATATACCATCGTGCTACGGCCGATCGGGCAGTTACTACAAGTTGGGCAGTTATTTATCATTATTTACCACCGGTTGGGCAGTCATGCATTTAGCATTGAGCTACGGCCGGTTGGGCAGTCATATATTTACCACCGAGCTACGGCCGGCTGGGCAGTCATGCATTTACCACCGACCTATGGCCGGTCGGACAATTACCACTGATCAGTTGGGCAGTCATGCATCATACGATATGGATAATAAAAATAGTCTCAAAGAAAAACATTTTATATGTAAGTATGATAAACATGCATATACAGTGGCACTTTAGAGATTCAAGTTGATTCTTAATGCCTTTAATTAATGCTGACTTATTATTATGTTTCAGTTATGTCTTACATACTCAGTACATTATTCGTACTGGAGTCCTTTTGTTGGGGACACTGCATTCATGCCTGCAGATATAGATAATCAGATTGACGAACCCTCATAATAGACGAGGTTAGCATTTAGCGAAGGATCCGTAAGACTCCACCCCATTTTGAGTACAGTCGAGGCTATAAGTCATCGTGTTAGAGTTTTGCTACAGACTTATGGGTAGGCCGGTACCCTGTCCCATTTGATGTCAAATGATCTTAGAGGCTTTGTAGACAAAGATTCATTTTGTACGGTATGTCAGAGGCCTTGACAACCCATATGTATTCATGCTTTAAGAAATGGTTCATTGATACAGTATTTTCCCACTTATAGTTATACATTATGAGTTGTGGCTATGTTGGCCCATGATAGTTGCAGAAGAAAAAATGTGTTACAGAGTGGTTCGCTCGGGCCAATACGGCATCGGGTACGAGATACGCCTCCCCAGGTTTGGGGCATGACAAATACTTATCGAGCTAAAACACTCATAACTTCGAAATCCCCAAATATCTAACATAGGTTCTCCAAGTGCGTAATACCATCCATGGCGAAACAGACAACACCATACGCCACAAAACGCAAGCACAACTAAGGTGCAATAAATGACCTGCATCTCGAGAGCCATCCTGCTCATGTAACACCACAAACTACACGGGATCTCAAGACGAGTTTAATAATCAAATCACCTCACAACCCACGCGGCACAATAAAGTATTAAATGAAATAGCTGACGACAAAATAACATCCAATGTCTGAATACTCCTCCATAAACAACGCTAGGATAAAATGAGCACATTCGGCTTGATATAGAGCTCGCATTCACATTTAGATCCATTCACGGACTTCAAGCTGATTCCGATCGTACCGCATTGGGCCAATAACCTTTCAGGGGTCCACAGTAACCCCTTTTTACCATGACATAGAGGAACAACCGTCAAACCCGGAACAAACTTCCACATTCCTCAACCAAATGAACTTAGCGCCCTCCGGGCATAAGTTCTCAAATTAGCGATAGTACCACAACCTCCATACTTGGTTACAATCTTCCCGTGGAACATGGTCCCACGACCTTCTGCACCAGGTAACAAGTCTGCACATCTATACCATCGGCCATACTAGTGATGTAAGGCAAATAAAAAATCTGCAATCAGTACGCAAAGCCTCTTACACAGGACACTGATCTCAGGTGACGCTAAAGACCGTACCGGCTTACTCGAAACATCTGAATCCCTTTTCTACTCATCTGAGCTTGTGACATTCTTGTCAACACTTAGTCGCAACCTTGATCCTAAACTTCGAATTCCCATGCTACTCACTGCACTTAATCATGCCAATACGCAAGAGCACAAGAATTCCATCACAACTCCTGAACCGCCAATAGGGTACACACTTCTTCATATAGAAACCTTTCACTTAACTCATTTCAAGAGAATCATTGCAACCCCCAACAGAGTTCCTATAACCATAGAAAAGTACCACCCTCGAGTAGCGGTCTAAACCACCATAACCCTTTCGGGATCCATCTATACATAACAGGCCCTAATACTCGAATGCCCCCAAATAAAGTCAATTATGGCAACCGTCAAGCCTCGTACTTACCGCCACAAATCACATATATAACTTGGCATGTTGAAGGAACTGAACAATGCCACCATTAAGCCAATTCAACTATTGCTAACCGATCCGACCTCTTCTAATGTACTCTAGACTTGCCTTAGGAATGATAATAGCTCCATTCAAAACATAACGAACCAAAATCGCACTTACCCTGAGTGACCTTATTTCGCGAGACCATGCTATCTCAAAACCCATGAACCATATCATGTCCTCCTTAAGCACACAATAGCATTGCCAACTGGTACACCCATTATGATAATTCCTCTATGAATCTGAAGTAATTTACTCCCATTCCTCTTATGTTACACCGCAGACCGAAGATAACACTGAACACTCCAAGCCCCTTTTTATAATCTGCTGCAAAATTTCGATGCTCAACATACTTCGGACTCGAAATCCTCAGGCACCACACATTAACTTTTGAATCCAATAGGACCGTTGCTAAGAGTCATCCACCCTGACTTGGTCCTGAACATAATTAACCTCAAGGCTCTGCTAGCACATGAACACCCTGTCACGACCCAAATTCCCCTCGGCATCGTGATGGCACCTAGTCTTAGGGACTAGGTAAGTCTAACATTTTCACTGAACAACAACAATAATAAAGGAATTTTAAAAATTTCGAAATAGAATTCTTGACAGAGTTTACAATTTTCCGAAATCCGGTAAGTACAAGTCATAAGCTCTACGAAATCCTTCTATCAAATCTAAGTACAACTGTCCAGGAATAAGTAAGCACAGTTGAATAGAAATAAAAAAAAAAAAAAAAGGTGACTCCGAAGCCTGCGAAAGCCGCAGCAGGTTACCTTGAGTCTCCTCGGCAACAATCTGCGCATCTACCAACAACAATAACCTGAAGCTGCACACAAAAATGTGCAGAAGTGTAGTATGAGCACACAACAGTGGAGCCCAGTAAGTATCAAGACTAACCTCGGTGAAGTAGTGACGAGGACTAGTCAAGACACCACCGGTCTAATAATTTAAAGGCAAGATGTATAAATGACCGAACAAAAATGTCTATCTAAAGATTTCTCAATGTAATTAAAAATACGATCGAATAATACGGAAGAAAATTCAATAATCACGAACAACGGACATCATAATAGGAATACGCAAAGGGAATGGAAAGGATGCAATCCAAATGGCGGGAACCACAACCCAAAAAAAACACAAGAAACTCAGCACTACATCAATTTATCCACGTCAGGCCTTAGCCAATGACTCAATAAAACTGGTAAAACCTTCAAGTGAAAACCGTTAAATCGTGAGTTTATTTTTAAAACTTTAAAGATATAATAATTTTGGAATAGAGAAATTTCTTCTTTGAAACATACTTTCTCTGAATGTATATTTATATATTTTTATAAAGAGAAATCTTTATAACATAGTCTCTTCAAATACGGGGTGTTCAAATACATTTTCCCAAATACTGCTTTTTCAAGTATGTTCAAAATACGTGATATTCAAAATATATTTTCCCAAGTACTGCTCTTTCAAATATCAACAAAACTCGTGATTTTCAAAATATATTTTTCCAAGTACAACTCTTTCAGATATCATCAAAACACGTGATGTTCAAATATACTTTCTTAAGTACGCTCTTTCAAATATCATCAACATACGTGATGTTCAAAATATATTTTCCCAAGTACTGCTCTTTCAAATATCATCAACATACGTGATGTTCAAAATATATTTTCCCAAGTACTGCTTTTTCAAATATCATCATTCTGCAAGACAAATATTTTTCAAATGTACTTTCGGAAAGAAGTCCTTTAGACATAGCTTTTCCTGGAGATAATTTCTTTTCAGCTATACTTTTCAATATATATATTTATATCTTTCGATTCACATCTCCTCAATCATAAAACTACTGGAACTCAATCCGCCACTCAGAATTTATCATGCAATGCAGCACAGGGGGAAGGCTCCCGGATCTCTGTCCCTAGTCCCAATTTAAATATGCGATGCAGTACAGGGAAAAAGCTCCCGGATTTCTATCTGTAGTCCCAATTTAAATATGTGGTGTAGTACAGGGGGAAAGTTTCTGGATCTCTGTCCGTAGTCCCAATTTAAATATGTGATGCAGTACGGGGGAAAGCTCTCGGATCTCTGTCCGTAGTCCCAATTTAAATATGCAATGCAGCCACTGAGGAAAACAACCAGAACGCGACAGAAAACAACATATATTGCCACAACCGGTGTGAAAGCAAACAAGGACGAACACAACGTGCGATGAGCAAATCAATACAAAGGATTAATTCACAAAAGTAGTAATAACTCGCTCATAAGAAGTAGCCACTGAGAGGAATGCCAAACACAAAGAGAGATTAACATAACGAGGGGAAGAACCAAACCATCCCGACAAAGGAATCAGCTATAACCAATCTCACTTAGACAATTAGCTTCATCGAATAAACTCAGTTTGAACAATACTCGGTAAATAGGCAGCATATGAAGGAAGACATAGCATAACAGTAGGAAAAACAAAGTCTTCATTTAAGTCAATTAAGATCATATAAGAAACAAGGAATGCTAGGCAAGTACTTCTAACTTGATCAGGAGGAGATGAGACTAAAAATCAGGAATTCAGATATAACAAGTTCAATTCATATACGGGGAACATAAGGACCCAAAAATCCCTAAAGGGCAATCTATTTGCAAATAAGTTCGAGTACACACTCGTCACCTCGCGTACGCGGACTACAATCGACATAGAAGACTTAATCCTAAGGGGTAGTTCCCCAACACAAGGTTAGGAAAGATACTTACCTCAAAGACGACAACCCGGTACTCAAAAATAGACTTCTCGGGCAGGAAGGCCTACGGACGACTCAAAATCAACTAAAACAACTTCAAAATACATATAAAACGTATTAGGAACGATTCTGAATAATAAAGTTTCAATCTTTGTAAATTTATAAAAATTCGACCCAACAGTCAACCCCCGGGCCCGCACCTCGGAACCCGACAAATTCTTACAAATTCCGATTACCCATTCCGATACGAGTTCACCCATACTAAATTTATCCAATTCCGATAACATTTAATCATTTAAATCATGAATTTTTATTTTTGAAGTTTTCTTTCAAAATCCACAATCCCCTCAACCCAAAACACAATTTAAATGATAAAAAAAAAAGAATTAATTCATGAAATATATTTAATTCTAGTGGGAGAACACTTACCCATTCGATTTGTGTGAAAATCCCTCAAGGAATCGCCCAAAATCGAGTTCTAGAAGTCAAAATATGTTTAAAATGGTGAAACCTCCTATTGTGGAAACTTATAATCTGCCTAGGCTTTTAAGAATCCCGATCGCGGGAAACAAGGCACGATCGCGTAGAAGGAAAATGAAGCTGGCTTAAAATGCTCTACGTGATCGCGAACAGCTTATGCGATCGCGTATAAGGAGTAAGTTGGCTTCTGCGATCGCGGACCAACTATTGCGATCGCAGTGAAGGAATTTACTGGGCAAGTCAGGCACTCTATGCGATCGTGGATACTTCTATGCGATCCCGTAGAAGGAAACCAGATGACAGTTTTCAGAAGTTCAAAATAGGGAAAATGGACCCGGAACCTATCCGAAACACACCCGAGCCCTCGGGAGTCAAAACAAAATATACACACAACCTCAAAAACATCCTACGAACTTATTCGAGTAATCAAAATACCAAAATAACATCATAAGCATCGAATTAAACATCAAAATCCATGTAATTTCTCAAAACTTTTTTAAACATCATTTTTTGCATTTTAAGGTCCGAATCACGTCAAACTAAGTCTGTTTCTTACCAAATTTCACAAATAGCACATATAAGACATATCGAACCTGTACCGGGCTCCGGAATCATGATATGGGCCCGATATCAGAGGTTTCACCTCAAATTTCATTTTCTAAAACCTTTATAATTTTGCCGAAAACAATTTTCTTTAAGAATGCATTTCTCGGACTTGGGACCTCGGAATTTGATTCCGGGCGTACGCCCAAGTCCCATATTTTCCTATGGACCCTCCGGGACCATCAATTCATGGGTTCGGGTCCGTTTACCAAAAATATTGACTGAAGTCAATTTTATTCAAATTTCCAATACAAAATTATCATTTTTATCAATTTTTCACATAAAGGCTTCCAGGCTACATGCCCGGGCAGCGCACGCAAATCTAAGTGAGATAGAAGGAGGTTTTCACGATCTCGGAACATAGAATTAGCTATAAATATACGGGATGACCTTTTGGGTCATCACAATCTCCCCCTCTTAAACAAACGTTCGTCCTCGAACGTGCTAAGATTCACTTTGAACTCATCTAATCACTGACTATGCATTTCCAACACACACCCGCGGGTGATCCCACGTCACCCCAACCTATGTAAGCCTGATGACACCATCACAACTGCCAGATAGCCTTCTCACCATCATCGATAAGCCTCATACCTCAATTCCTCACTTTCTACTCATTTCCAAAAGACCCGATTCTGAATCCATATCCCGCATTAGCCTCAACCAGCTGCATCAACTCAGGTCTACGCCATAAGGCACAACCACTGAATATAGCACATCACACATATGCTCAATAGCACTTTTGATCACTATAACTGCCCAAAATCAACTCAACATTGGCAATTAGTCCCACATATGGAAGAACTCTGTTTCCAAATCCCATAATACCGATAAAGATGCAATAAACACAAAGATTTCATTATTAAACACCTGAATTACCAAGCCACAACTAACACCACCGGGCACACATCCCGCAAACTGGACTAAAGAAGCACATAACGAATTGGCTGAGTAGGAAAGATAGAAGCATATATAATGGTACTATCAAACAAGCCCATAGGTATAACTCTCTATCGATACCGACATACCAAAAGCAATATAACAAGAGAGAAGCAAAGCATATGAACAAATCACAAGGATGCCATCCTGATAAAAATTCCACCGCGGTACTCAGCCCCGTCCAAACATATCAAATCACAAAGAATCACGAGGGTCTCGCTCTCAACTCTATGGCACATGTCGAATATATATCACACCAATAGAAATCTCCCGCTAATTCATCTCGGCTAACAAAATCATAGCGCTAACTTACTCACATCTCAATGGAGTATCAAATCACAACTCGAAAACAAAATACTCAAGAGAATCACATAAAGCTTACCACGAAGGACGGCATGGACTCACTTCAAGTTTCACCACTAGCAAGGATGAATAAAACAATGATAGACACGGCTACTACTCATAGAATCTCCCAACAGGAGCAAGCACAAAAATAGAGTGAAATACTGAAATACAATGGCACCCCACTTTAGCACATCAATCCATACCTGGGTGATGATATTTGATAAGACGGCCTCTAGCCTACTATATGCAACACATCAACGGGTCGGGCCTGCCCCTCTTAAGCGCCTTCTATCCACCTGAACACCCTGCTATAACTCTCTCACCTGAATCCTGGAACAATCTCTCACCCTGTGGCTAACATCTCCACACTGGAAACAATCTCTCTACCGATGTGGCTGTGGAAGACATACGATACGGATCCTCTCAGACCCATGAGTATCTGAAACCCTCCCATGCGAAGCTGGTAATGGAACTGAACTAGTTGACCCAATATTCTCAACCGTGCTTGAGTCCCTCAATGAATCTACGAACGCCCCTCATAACTGAAGCAACAAAGTGAGGTGTATATCTGGCCAACTCACTGAATCTGGCGGCATACTCCAATGGTGACATGGCACCCTGTCGCAATTGCTCAAACTCCGTGCGCTGTACATCCCGATGAAACTGAGCTGCAACCTCTCTCAAAACATCTCCGAAAACTGAATCCATGCTAGTAAAACTAACTCGGCCAGACTACCCCAACTCATATGCCTCCACCACTGATAAATCCACTACTCTAGACCCGAGACATGACAAAAGAAATCCCGCTCGTCTCCACAATACCTGAAGTACGAAGAATATGGTGACACTATCCAGAAATCACTGGGCATTACCTGCCGCCAATCCACTGAAAGATATAAGGGTGGTACTTCCAGTACCTCTAAATACCAAGGTGCTCTTCCTCCGATGTTGCTTTCCTAACCATGGGCTGAACTGAAACCACATGTCGTGCTGCCATGACAACTGGAACTTGACCAATATGATCTCGCTGCTCTAGAGTGTAGACGGTGGGGGTCTGAACTCCTCCCCTGATCTGTGTCATAGCCGGTGAACTAGAATCAATATCGCCTGAGTCAATGTACCAATTGTACTCAAAACTGCGCTCAGGTCTCCTGAAGTTCGGAGTAGCTACAGGCACCTCCAGTACTTGTCCCCCAACTAGAACTACTGGTGACTCCCCAACGGCTGCTCTGGTAGGCATCTTAACTGTGGCACGTGCTCCTCGTTGGCCTCTGTCTCTGAACCTTGTGACATTTGCTTCAGGGTAACATCATCTGGTACCGCCGCTCGTGTCCTCACCATCGGTGAGAGAATGGAACGCTAATATCAAACTTCAATATCAATGAACTCGCACGATAGGAATGAAGGAAGTGAGATTGTCTTGATAGTCCCGTAGCCTCTCGAAGATAAGTACAGACGTCTCCGTACCAATCTGCAAGACTCTACCAAACCCGCTTATGACTCGTAGCACCTATGAACCTAGAGCTCTGATACCAACTTGTCACTACCCAAATTACCCTCCGTTAGGTATCGTGATGGCACCTAGTCTTAGGGATTAGGAAAGCCTAACATTTCCACTGAACAAGAACAATAATAAAGGAATTTTAAAATTTCGAAATAGAATTCTTGACAGAGTTTACAATTTGCCAAAACCCGGTAAGTACAAGGTATAAGCTCTGCGAAATCCTTCTATCAAATCTAAGTACAACTGTCCAAGAATAAGTAAGTACAGTTGAATAGAAATAAAATAGGAAGGTGACTCTGAAGCCTGCGAACGCAGCAGCAGGTTACCTTGAGTCTCCTCAGCAACAATCTGCGCAGCCACAAACAACAATAACCTGAAGCTGCACACAAAAATGTGCAGAAGTGTGGTATGAGCACACCACAACGATGCCCACTAAGTATCAAGACTAACCTCGGTGAAGTAGTGACGAGGACTAGTCAAGACACCACCGGTCTAATAAGTAAAAGGCAAGATGTATACATGACCGAACCAAAATGTCTATCTAAAGATTTCACAATGTAATTAAAAATACGATCGAATAATACGGAAGAAAATTCAATAATCACGATCAACGGACATCATAATAGGAATACGCAAAGGGAATGGAAAGGATGCAATCCAAATGGCGGGAACTACAACCTAACAATAACACAAGCAACTCAGCACTACATCAATTTATTCACATCAGGCCTTAGCCAATGACTCAATAAAATTGGTCAAACTTTCGAGTGAAAACATTTAAATCGTGAGTTCATTTTGACAACTTTAAAGATATAATCATTTCGGAATAGAGAAATTTCTTCTTTTAAACATACTTTCTCTGAATGTATAGTTATATATTTTTATAAATAAAAATCTTTAAAACATAGTCTCTTCAAATACGAGGTGTAAAAATACACTTTCCCAAATACTGTTTTTTCAAGTATCTTCAAAATACGTGATGTTCAAAATATATTTTTCCAAGTACTGCTCTTTCAAATATCATCAACATACGTGATGTTCAAAATATATTTTTCCAAGTACTGCTCTTTCAAATATCATCAAAACACGTGATGTTTAAAATATATTTTTCCAAGTACTGCTCTTTCAAATATCATCAACATACGTGATGTTCAAAATATATTTTTCCAAGTACTGCTCTTTCAAATATCATCAAAACACGTGATGTTCAAAATATACTTTCCCAAGTACTTCTCTTTCAAATATCATCAACATACGTGATGTTCAAAATCTATTTTCCCAAGTACTACTCTTTCAAATATCATCATTCTGCAAGAAAAATATTTTTCAAATATACTTTCGGAAAGAAGTCCTTTAGACATAGCTTTTCCTGGAGATAATTGCTTTTCAGCTATACTTTTCAATATATATATTCATATCTTTCGATTCAAATCTCCTAAATCATAAAACTACCGGAACTCAGTCCGCCACTCAGAATTTGTCATGCAATGCAGTACATGGGGAAAGCTCCCGGATCTCTGTCTGTAGTCCCAATTTAAATATGAGATGCAGTACAGGGGGAAAGCTCCCGGGTCTCTGTCCGCAGTTCCAATTTAAATATGCAATGCAGCCACTATGGAAAACAACATGAATGCGACAGAAAACAACATATATTGCCACAAGCGGCGCGAAAGCAAACAAGGCCGAACACAACGTACGATGAGAAATCAATACAAAGACTTAATTCACAAAATTAGTAACAACTCGCTCACAAGAAGTAGCCACTGAGAGGAATGCCAAACACTAAGAGAGAACAGCATAACGAGGGGAATACAAGACAAATATAGCAACGATTATATACATTCAAGTTCGCAACCAAGAACCAAATCATCCCGGCAAGGGAATCAGCTATAACCAATATCACTTACACAATTATCTTCATCGAATAAACTCAGTTTGAACAATGCACAGTATATACGCAGCATATGAAGGAAGACATAGCATAACGGTAGGAAAAACAAAGTCTTCATTTAAGTCAATTAAGATCATATAAATAACAAGGAATGCTAGGCAAGTACTTCTAACTTGATAAGGAGGAGATGAGACTCGGGCGGGAAGGCCTCCGGACGGCTCAACATTAACTAAAATAACTTCAAAATACATATTAAACGTATAAGGAACGATTCCGAATAATAAAGTTTCAATCTTTGCAAATTTATAAAAATTCGACCCAAAAGTCGACCCCTTGGCTCGCATCTCGGAACCCGACAAATTTTTACAAATTCCGATTACCCATTCCGATACGAGTTTACCCATACTAAATTTATCCAATTCCGATAACATTTGGTCATTCAAATCACGAATTTTTATTTTTGAAGTTTTCTTTCAAAACCCACAATTTCCTCAACCCAAAACACAATCTTAATGATAAAAAGAAGAATTAATTCATGAAATATATTTAATTTTAGTGGATGAACACTTACCCATTCGATTTGTGTGAAAATCCCTCAAGGAATCGCCCAAAACCGAGCTCTAGAAGTCAAAATATGTTTAAAATGGTGAAACCCCCAATTTTGGAAACTTATAATCTGGCTCAGGCTTTTAAAGCATCACGATCGGGGGGATCGAGGCGCGTTCGCGTAGAAAGAAAATGAAGCTGGCTTAAAATGCTCTACGCGATCGCGGAACAGCTTATGCGATCGCGTATAAGGAGTAAGTTGGCTTTTGCGATCGCGGACCAACTATTGCGATCGCAGTGAAGGAATTTACTGGGCGAGTCAGACACTCTATGCGATCGCAGATCCTTTTATGTGATCGCATAGAAGGAAACCAGATGACAATTTTCAGCAGTTCAAAATAGGGAAAATGGACCCCGAACCTATCCGAAACACACCCGAGCCCTCGGGGCTCAAAACCAAATATACACACAACCTCAAAAACATCCTACGGACTTATTCGAGTAATCAAAACACCAAAATAACATCATAAGAATCGAATTAAACCTCAAAATCAATGAAATTTTTCAAAACTTCTTTAAACATTATTTTTTGCATTTAAGGTCCGAATCACGTCAAACTAAGTCTGTTTCCTACCAAATTTCATAGGTAGCACATATAAGACATATCGAACCTGTACCGGGCTCCGAAACCATGATATTAGCCCGATATCACAGATTTCACCTCAAATTTCATTTTCAAAAACCTTTATAATTTTTCCGAAAATATTTTTCTTTAAAAATTCATTTCTCGGACTTAGGACCTCGGAATTCGATTCCGGGAATACACTCAAGTCCCATATTTTCCTACGAACCCTTCGGGTCCGTTTACCAAAAACGTTAACTAAAGTCAACTTTATTCAAATTCCAATACAAAATTATAATTTTTATCAATTTTTTCCATAAAGGCTTCCCGGCTACACGCATGGACTGTGCATGCAAATCGAGGTGAGATAGAAGGAGGTTTTCACGACCTCGAAACACAGAATTAGCTAGAAATATACGGGATGACCTTTTGGGTCATCACACATCCTCTTAAAGAAGCACCCAGCTGGATCACTTTCCTTGTACGTCACATCTACACGAAGCATAAACTCTACGTCTTCCCAAAGCCTGAACATGATATGATAAGGCCAATTATATCACGCATTCCTCAAATCCTTTGCTCAAATTACCACTGATGTTCTCCTTCCTTAGTCTTAGTAGCCCGCCAATATGCCGATATCCAAAAACCTTACAAGTAGACAACCATGCAATCCAATTGTAGGTCGTGGGGCTCTCCCACTTAGCTTGAAGCTGCCATTACATAACACCGGGAACCCACCAAGACTCCTTATCCTCCATCGACATGATCTTGCACAATCAACCCGCCAAATTCTTGAAATCCTTCTGTTAACATTTCACGAACACTCAGAATCACTAGCCACATTTACATATTCAACCTCTTACCGGATAGCCAGTAAAATTCTTCGTAGAAGCTTTGTCAACACCACGCAACTGCTAATCTTCTCACAAGAGATAACTCACCTGTGGTAATTACATGCCGACATCTTCCAACATCGCTGCACTGGGTACAGTTACTACAAAATCAGTAACTCATCCTGAGCCCGAACTCATTCACCAGGTTTACAAATCCGTTCACTCCTCATGGTCATCAACTAAAGGTGTGATCATACATTCCATTACAAGGTCATGTTGTATCCTTTTTCATATCAAGCAACTCCTTTCCGTTGTATCAACCTTTCACCGTATAGCAGTCAATACCCCAAATTAAGCCCATAACCTTAGTCATTGTCCACCATGACTCCCAAATCACTCAAAACTTTTCTCAAGGCATGTAGTTATCCTACCACGGAACCCATATGCTACTCTGCCACTCTCCCACTTTGGTCAAACCATCTCTTTTAAGCAACTACCCAACTCTGCTTCTTACACCTGACCTTCTAGAAATTTAACCACCGCAAGACACCTCCCACATGTCTTTCCCCATCCTTCGTTGTCCAGTTGTTGCCTTAAATCAATACCTATCCCCGTAGCACTTGAACCAACAGATCGCTACCAACTTTAAGCCTTTACGGGGATCATCTTTCTCGAGCCATCAACACTAGGAATGCCGATTTGATCCAGAACCTCTACACACCGCAATCTCTGACAGCCGCTTCCCCGATACCATTTCGCAATACCCTGCCTCAAAGGAAAATTGAAGAAGACCATAACACCGACGAACTTAATGCATTCAACAAGGACGACGACACCACATCACAGATGACAATTCCACCACGCTCGAAACACCAAGTCTCGTAAATCCATCCACCCAACTTGAACACTCATAGCCGAGTCTCCTTTCCTCCGCTGGAAATAAAACAATAAACCTCTTAATCATGCACGGAGTAAAACCTTCCTTCAAGTCATTCACTTCCACGACACATAGACAAGCATCCTACCATCACACCAAACATTGTGCGATAGCAATGCACGAATCGTCACAACAATCGATGCCAAATCTCAAAACCTTAGGTAATACTGATACTGAGCTAAAATGATAGAACGACCTTCTGCAAGGCGACGAAAATAGTCCAATCACATATGCAGGGAGAAAAATCCTACACCACACATGTAGTACCATTACAATCCCTCGATTCCAAATTTATAATAAGCGCTTCACGTCGCATGAGGTTGAATAGGAAGGAAAGGGAAGTGCTCATAACAGCCATGTAGCCTCTCGAAGATAAGTACAAACATCTAGGTACCGATTCGCAAGACTCTACTAGACTCGCTCATGACTCGTGAGACCTAAGTGAACCTAAAGCTCTGATACCATGTTGTCACGACCTAAAATCTATTAAAGGTCGTGATGGCGCCGGACACCACTATCAGGCAAGCCAACAATAAATACTTAAACTTTGTTCTCATTTTAATTATTTTAGAAATTTTATTTTCCCTTAATTAAACAGTAAAGATTGAATTTACATAATAGATAATAACATTTTACAACAAATTTCAATACAGTGCAATCCATAGTCGCCCCAAAACCCGGTATCACAAGTACATGAGCATTTGCTAGGAAGTAAAATAAAGTACAATAACTTCCTAGAATACAAAATTTGGGCAGAAAAGAAAATATAAGAACTCTGGAGGAGACTCTGCTAGCTGCGGATCGTCATGGGGAGTACAACTAACCTAAGTCTCTGTATGCACACACGACTCTGCTCTTGCGAGGCTGCTAATCATAAATTCACCTGCACAAAACATGCGGCAAGTGTAGTATGAGTACGTAAATCAACACGTACCAGTAAGTATCCCGCCTAACCCCGAAGAAGTAGTGACGATGGGTCGACTCCGATACTGACTATGGGCTAACATTATAATTCTGATAGTTTAATTAAGCATGATTTATATGAAATAGCGGGAGGCTCAATAAGAAATAAGTAAGTAAATATTTCTTTTATTATTTAGAAAATTTCCATCTCTGCTTTCGTCATTTAACAATTTATATTTCTAACCAACGAAGCAGTAGCAAATATTATGGATTTCAAAGATGTAACATGCAAAAACAATGCCGAGGTTGTACGACCCTCTCCAACATATAAATATAATTTGTGCACTGCTGAGGGTCGAACAACATGAACCATAGATGCATCTATTTAATATGCCGAGGCGTTTGTCCCACTCCACAAAATATAAACACATTTAACAATCAATCGAGAATTCTTTAAGGAGGAACTTTCCAAGGAATTGTCAATCCTCATTTAACGATCAAGAACAACAAATTTTAGCCTTTTAAAAATTCATTTACCAAGTTCAATATGATTTAAGCAATTGAAATTAACAATAAAGTTGCAAATATCGCAAGTACAACATGATTTGGGTCCTAGACTACCCGAACTTAAGCATAATAGCAGCTACGCACGGACTCTCATCACCTCGTGTGTACGTAGCCCCCACAAATAGAAGAACATAATAAATTAGTTCACCTATGCAGTTAATTTCCTCTTACAAGGTTAGAAAGGAGACTTACCTCGCTCCGGAGTGCCATAACCAGCTCCCAAGGTCTTTCAATAACTCAAATAGATGCCCAACGCTCCGAAACTAGTCATCAAATGGGCAAATCCATAAATATATACTCTAATACTCATCATAATCCAATTTATAACAATTCTTAACTCCTCTCGAAAAGTCGATAAAAATCACCCTCGGGCCCACATGCCGAGGGTCCTTCAAATTCCGGAAATTTTCGAAGATAAACTTTACCCATAACCTCAATAACTTAAATATATAATTTATTCCAAATTTCATGTCCAATTTCGTGGTCAAAATCCAAAAATACCAATTTCTAGGTTTTCTTCCAAATCCGAAATTTCTAAATGTTTTCATGTCTAAATCCATATATGAACCTTGTATTTAACTTGAAATATGTGGGAATCACTTACCTTGACATATATGATGAAAATATCCTCTCCAAGAGCTCCAAAAATCATCCAACCAGATGAAAAATGGGAGAAATGAGCAAAACCCCCGCTTTTAAAACTTCACTGCCCAACCGATTTTCGCACCTGCTGAACAGTAGCCGCACCTGGGGCTTCGCAGGTGCGAGACCCCTTCAGCTTTTGCGCCCATTTTCTTTGTTGTTGTGCTTGCGCAACTACGACCAACATTCCGCACATGTGTTCCTTCCCCTGACTACCCAGCTCCGCCTCTACGACGCCTACGCCGCTTTTGCGGCTCCGCACCTGCGACCATAACCTCGCAGATGCGGTTACACCAGATATCAGCTGCCTCAATCCTTCTTCAAATTCCAAATTTGATCTGTTAACCACCTGGAACTCACCTGAGGCCCCCGAGACCCCGTCCCCTTATACCAACAAGTTCCAAAACATAAAGCGGACCTTCTTGAGGCCTCAAATCACATCAAACAACGCTAAAATCATGAATCATACCCCAATTCAAGCTTAATGATCTTTTGAACTTCCAGCTTCTGCATTCGATGCCGAAACCCATCAAATCACGTCCAATTGACCTCAAATTTTGCACACAAGTCACATTTGAAATTACGGACCTTCTCTAACTTCTGGAATCAGAATTCGACCCCGATATCAAAAAGTTCACTTCCGGTCAAACTTCTCAAAACCTTCAAATTTCTAACTTCTGCCAAATGACTCCAAAATGACCTACAGACCTCCAAATCCACTTCCGAATGCGCTCCCAATACCAAATAACCATACGGACCTATACCCGGACTCGAAATCCCAAACAAACATCGATAACATTGAAATGCACGTCAACCCAAATTTATGAGATTCTACGAAAATGCGAACTTCTACAATAGGCGTCGAAACATTCCCGGGTCATCCAAAACCCGACCCGGACATACTCCCAAGTCCAAAATCATCATACGGACCTCTTGGAACCTTCAAATCCCAATTTCTAGCTCGTTTACTCAAAAATCACTCTTTAGCCAAATTCTTCAAACTTAAAGCTTCTGAAATGAGAATTTTCTTTCCAATTCAACTCCGAACTTTCCGAAATTTAATTCCGACCATGCGTGCAAGTCATAATACCTGAAGTGAAGCTGCTCATGGCCTCTAACCACCGAACGACACACTAGAGCTCAAAACGACTGTTCGGGTCGTTACAAATAAAACTGTATTCATGAAAATATTTAATTTGTTCTACTGTGTATAATTTAAATTAAATAGTTATCTACATTTATAATATTTTTACAGAAAAAGTTAAAAATATGAGTAAAATATAGGGATATAAAGGAAGAATGAGGTCCCCAAAACATATCCCCTCACCTGTCATGACCCAAATTTCCCTTCGTTGGGTATCGTGATGGCACCTAGTCTTAGGGATTAGCTAAGCTAACATTTACTGAATAACAACAAGAATAAATAACAATATAACAACTTTTGAAATGAAATCCTCTATAAAATTTAAAATTCTCAAAACCAGTAATACAAGTCATAAGCTCTACAAAGTTTGCTACAACTTCTAAATACAACTGTTTGGAAATAGGTAAAAACAGTATGAATACGAAATATGAAGTTGACTCCGGAGCCTGCGAACGCAGCATCAGTTTTACCTTGAGTCTCTACCGCTAACTAATTCTCAAAGGACTTCTAAATACCCGGATCTACACAAAAATGTACAGAAGTGTAGTATGTCTACACCACAGTGGTACTAGCAAGTATCAAGACTAACCTCAATGGAGTAGTGACGAGGAACAGTCAAAACATCTACTGGACTAAAGAGCCTGAACAAGTGTAAGTATAGGGATAACATGGTATGATATCTACATAAAGACCACGTGAAATGACAAATAATACGGTTGTTGTAGTAAGAAAAGAAAAACAACAACTATCAGCGGAAATACCATAATAATGACATAGAAGAATGAACGGAAACACAAACTAAAATCGAAAATCACAGATAAGGAAAGGACAAGTAATAACTCCACAACAACGACCGCTTTCACAGCAGGTTTTAGTCAATAAACTCCATGAGGTACCAAAACTCGGACTAATCACAACTCACGGGTCCTAATACCTGAACCCTAAATCTTGGTATCATGTAGCCTCATTACACCTCATAATTGCACTGACGACTCACGTGCCAAATAGAGTCATTCTCACATAGAAGGCAAATAAACAAGGGTATATATCTATACTCCAACAATATCAAGAAAACCTCTTAACTGATAGGAGTGCTTAACTATGTGTATGCTTGTGCAAGTGTCCTAACATAGTTTATACCAGCTAGTAAGCATAACAAAAGAAACGGACAACACGTAGAGTGTTTTCTCACAACTTTTATAAGGTAAAGCTCACACAGGTATGTGTACTACAACACAAATATCAACAACAAGAATACCCCGCCATCACAAGTCATCACAAATCAATCCCTGATACAGCCCACATTGTCTCGCCACGTGTGCAAATAGTGAAGTGAATGCCCGCCTTGTCTTGCCACTCGCGCACAATAATGTTCCCATGTTGTCTCGCCACATGCGCAGGCGGAATATATATATATATATGTATATTTATATCCCGCCTTGTCACGCCGCATGTGCAAATATCAATAGTAACAATAGTACGGCAGAAACCTCATGCAACCTCGTAACAACAATCGCACGACAGAAACCTCGTGCATCACAAATACAACAACCGCACAGCAAAAAACCTCCTGCACCACCACAACAAGTACAATAGAAACAATGACAATAATACAAATACGGCATGTAAATCAACTCAAGAACCTTCGATTAAAGGAAACAATAGAACTAGTTAACAAGGAATAACCATAATAAAGAATACTAGATGTAATGAGAACAACTCAACAAAGAAGGAAATAATATGTACCAATTTTCCCATAATGTACAATTCAACAACAAGAAACTAAAACTGGTCAAATAATTCCAAACAAGGGCAAGTCCACTAAGACATAGGATATCTAAGCTTTTTTTAAGTTCGGACAATTATGGAAGAGATACAACTAATTCAAATAAAGGTACGCAGCGAGAAGATAACCTTAACCTCGATTAAGGGTGAATATTTACAAAAGAGATAACTACAACATCAAATAAACATAAGCAGTTAGGGGAAAGATATCATGGCAATGGAAGAGATAACTGTTTCAATTAAGGCACATATGGATCAAGTAAACAATAAGAGTGGATCATGAAGCAATTGATTCTAATTAAGCAGGTAGAGGTGAAATTAGTAATTAAGGAACAGAATCGTAACAAGAGCAGCTGCATATTCAATGAATAGAAGGACCTAGAAACCCTAAAAGAGCAATTTCCAAAAATAAATTTGAGCAAGTGCTCGTCACCTCGCGTACACGGACTACAATCAACATAGAAGACTCAAATTCTAAGGAGTAGTTCCCCCACACAAGGTTAGGCAAGATAATTACCTCAAAGAAGACAAATTGATACTCTAAAATGAGCTTCTCAGGTGAAAAGACCTCCGGACGGCTCAAATCTAACCAAAATAACTTCAAAGCACAAATAAAACTCATAAGAAACTATTCTGGATCATAAAATCTCAATCTTTATCAAAATCTAAAAGTCGGCCCCAAAATCGACCCTCAAGCCCGCACCTCGGAACCCGACAAATTTCACAAAACTCGAACACACATTCCGATACGAGTTCAACCATACTAAAATTATCAAATTTCGATGCCATTTCGTCCCTCAAATCATGATTTTTCATTTTGAAAATTTTCTTCAAAAACCATATTTTCCCTCAACTCAAAACACAAATTAAATGATAAAAATAAAAATAAAATCATGGAATATATTAAATTCTATTTGAAGAATACTTACCCAATCGATTTGCTTGAAAACCCCATAAAATTGAGCTCAAAATTGAGCTCTACAACGCGTACAACAAACTTTACTCTTATTATTTTCAATGTCTACAGCAAACTTTATTTGTCACTTATGCTAGAGCATCTTTATTCTTCTTCTTAGTTAATTGGGAAAAGAACAAAATTTGAAGGAGAAATTTTTTAATCTTTATGTTCATTATTAGATTGGTATATCAGTAACAATTTTTTTTTTTTATGGTTGAAGCTTCTAAAATATGATTTCGGAAATGATTTTTAATCATTTTTTATGAAATTAATTGTGATCCTTTTCCAAGGTGGTTTCAGGTGATTATGGATTTTTAATCGATGTTTCGCTTTCATCGACCTGAGTTCTATTGGTATTTCCTACTCCTATTGTTTCCTTATTGTTGCTCATGTTTCCTTATTGTTGCTCATGTTAATATATCTATGGGTTCCTTTCCTATAATTTTTCTTTAAAATGATAATGTAGGACTACATGATTGTTCCTTGATGAGCTAAGCCTTTGTTAAAAGGAACTTCTAGGGCAAAAGATTGAATTGTATTCTGAAGTATTTGGATCTTTACTATCCGTTTTAAGATTATTGAGAGTTTCATTATCTTATAAAATTGTTCATATAATGTGATGACCCACAAGGTCATCTCGTAAATTTCTAGCTAATTCTATGTTTCGAGGTCGTGAAAACCTCATTCGTTCTCACCTCGATTTGTGTGCGTAGCCCGGGCGTGTAGCCGGGAAGCATTTAGGTGAAAAACTGATAAAATGATAATTTTTGTGTTAGAAATTTGAATAACGTTGACTTTGGTCAACGTTTTTGGTAAACGGACCCGGACCCGTGATTTGACGGCCCCGGAGAGTCCGTAGGAAAATATGGGACTTGAGCGTATGCCCGGAATCGAATTCTGAGGTCCCAAGTCCGAGAAATGAATTTTTACATAAAATTATTTTCTGAAAAATATAAAGGTTTTTGAAAATGAAATTTGAGGTGAAACCTGTGGTATCGGGCCCGTATCTTGGTTCCGGAGCCTGGAACAGGTTCAATATGTTTTATATTTATCTGTGAAATTTTGATATAAACGGACTTAGTTTGACGCGATTCAGGCCAAAAATATAAAATTTGATGCTTAAAGAAGTTTTGAGGAATTTCACTGATTTTTGGTTTGATTCGTCGTTTTAGTGTTATTTTATGTGTTTTGAAGCCTCGAGCAATTCCGTGTTAGGTTATATGACTTGTGCGTGTGGTTATATGACAGAACATGCCGTGCCCTTTCATTTATTTATTGCATTGTGAGGATGAGAGTAAACCACGAAGGACGATGCCGTGTATTCATTTCATTCATTGCATTGTGAGGATGAGAGTAAAAGCACGAAGGGTGATGTTGTGCACTTATCTTTAAATTATTGCTTCCATTGTTCTGGTTGATAATTACTATACTTGTTTTGGAGAGGATGAGAGTAAACCACGAAGGATGATGCCGTGTATTCATTTCATTCATTGCATTGTGAGGAAGAGAGTAAAAGCACGAATGGTGATGCCGTGCACTTGTCTTTGCATCTCGCTTTCGTGTTCCTATTGAATTTTACTACATATGCTTAACAGTTAATATTCCGTTGTTTTGATTCGAATATTCATACTGATCTCTTACTACATTCATTGCCAAGACTTGATGTTCCTCCTGCATTGCATGGCAAGTTTTGAGTTACGGATGAGTTCTGATAGGTTTACCTTGAGGAGATTATTATTTTGAGATTTTACTGAGGAGTTTTATTGAAAAAAGCAATGTTTTTGAAATGATTATGTTTGAATGATTTTTACATCGAAGGTATATTTGAAAAGTAATAGTCTTGCCTAAAATGATATTTGGAAGTCATTTATTGGGAAAATATCTTTGGGAAGTCTCGTATTTTGAAAGAAGCTATGTTTCACGTGATTCTCTCTATTAAATACACTTATATCTACTTTTGGAGAAAGTATGTTTTCAAAGGAAACTCTTCCATACTAAAATGATTTTTATTGCAAAAGTTTTTCATATTAACTGTTGTTTAATGATTCCCATCAGGTTATGAATTTTAATGGCTAAGGCCCGATGTGAACAAACCGATGTAGAGTTGAGTTATTGGTGTTCTTTATTGTATTGTGTTTCCTCTCGGCATGGCTTGCTTGTTGTCCATCTTTCTGTGTATCTTTGTGCTGTTTCGTGATTGATTTCTGTAATTTCCTTCCGCTTTATATTGTCATTGTTGCAAATTATTCTGTAAAGTCTTGGATAGATGTAATGTTCGGTATGTTTCTATATTCATGTTATTTATTTTGTAGACCAGTGGTGTCTTGACTAGTCCTCGTCACTACTCCACCGATGTTAGTCTTGATACTTACTGGGCACCGCTGTGGTGTGCTCATGCTACTCTTCTATGCACTTTGTTGCAGAGATCCAAATATTGATTGATAGTAACTGCGAGGATAATTGCTGAGGAGACTCAAGGTAACCTGTTGCTGCGTTCACAGGCTTCAGAGTCACCTTTTTTGGACTATTATTCATACGCTGGTGTATTTATTTCCAAACAGTTTTATTTAGAAGTCATAGGAGATTCGTAGAGCTTATGACTTGTACTACAGATTTTGGGAAAGTTTGTTCATTCTGTTGAGATTCTATATCAAGACTGTTAGCTTTCCTTTATTTATTATTGTTATTCAGTAATTGTTAGGCTTACCTAGTTTCTAGGACTAGGCGCCATCACGATACCCAACAGAGGGAAATTTGGGTCGTGACAAGTTGGTAACAGAGCTCTAGGTTCATAGGTGCTACGAGTCATAAGCGAGTTGAATAGAGTCTTTTGGATCGGTACAGAGACGTCTGTACTTATCTTCTAGAGGCTACGAAACTAATAGGACAAATTCACTTTCTTCATTCCTATCGTGCGAGTTTATTGATCTTGAAGTTTGAAATAATCGTTCCATTCTCTCACCGATGGTGAGGACACGAGCGGCGGTTCCTGATAATGTTACCCGGAAGCAAATGTCGCAAGGGTCAGAGACAGGGGCCAACGAGGAGCATGTGTCGCAGTTAAGATGCCAACCAGAGTAGCCGTTGAGGTGTCCCCAGTAGTTCTAGTTGAGGGACAGGTACTGGGGGTTCCTGTTGCTACCTTGGACTTCAGGAGACCTGAACGCAGTTTTGAGTATAAGTGGTACATTGATCAGGGGAGGAGTTCAGACTCCCACCATCTACACTCCAGAGCAGCGAGATCACATTGGTCAGGTACCCGTTGTCATGACAGTACGACATGTGGTTTCAGTTCAGCCCGTGGTTAGGATAGTAGCCTCATAGGAAGAATACCTTGGACTTGAGAGGTACAGAAAGTATCACCCTTCTATCTTTCAGTGGATTGGCGGCAGATGGTGCCTAGGGTTTCCGGGAGGAGTGTCACTATATTATTCGCGCTTCGGGTATTGTAGAGACGAGCGGGTTTGTTTTTGTCATGTCTCAGGTTCAGAGTAACGGGCGGCTCAGTGGTGGCGGCATGTGAGTTGGGGTCACCTGACCGAGTTAGATTCACTAGCATGGATTCAGTTTTCGGAGATGCTTTGAGGGAGGTTGCGCCTCAGTTCCTTCGGGATGTACGACGTGCGGAGATTAAGCAGTTTTGTCAGGGCGCTATGTCACTATAAGAGCATGCCGTTAGATTCAGTGAGTGGGCCATACTTTCACTTCGCTTGGTTGCTTCAGCTTTGAGATGAGTCCGTAGAGTCATTAGGGAGATCCAGGCATGATATTTGGTTTAGCGGGACTCGAGAGTTAGAGTAGGATGCCTCGTTTCAGCAGGTAAGGGGGATCGCTCGCTGGTTAGAGAGCATGTGGGACCGGGAGTGAGAGGACGGACGAGATCAGGGAGAGAGTTCAGGGAGGAAATGAGTCCTCGGAGATCGAAGGAATCTAATTGTCCGTATTATGGAGGCAAGGTACGACACGGTAAAGGCTTTGTGGGTCAACCAGTTCAGTTTGCATTACCAGCTTCGCATGGGATTTCAGGTACTCATGGGTCTCAGAGGGTTCGTATTGTGTGTTTTTCCACGGCTATGTCGGTAGCGAGATTGTTTTTAGTGTGGAGATGTTAGCTACAGGGTGAGAGATTGTTCCAGGATTCAGGTAGGTGTGTGGTAGCAGGGTATTCAGGTGAGTAGAGGGCCCCTAAGAGGGGGAGACCCGACCCATTGTTGTGTTTCATATAGTAAAATAGAGGTTGTTGTGCCAGATATCATCACCTAGGTATGTTTTGATGTGTTACAGAGGGGCACCAATTGTATTTCATTGTAGTTTTGATGGTCGGGACGAGTCCCCTTATTTGTTGTTTCATTTATGAGTGAGTTCCATGTTTTGCACTCCATTTTGTGTTTACTCCTGTTGGGAGATTCTATGAATAGTAGCCTGTGTCTATCGTTGTTTTATTCATTCTTGATAATAGTGACACTGGCAGTAAGTCCTTGTTGTTCTTCGTGGTAAGCTTTATGTGATTTTCCTGAGTATTCTGTTTACGAGATGTGGTTTGATACCCCATCGAGATGTGAATTAGCTAGCGTTATGATTTTATCAGCTGAGATAAATTAGTGGAGGAATTTCAATTGGTATGATATATTTTCAGTATGTGATTCAGAGTTGAGGACGAGGTCCTCGTGATAATTGTGATTCGATATGTTTTAACCGGGCTGAGTACCGCGGTGGAAATTTTATCAGGATGGTATACTTGTGATTTGTTCATATGCTTTGCTTCTTCCTTGTTATATTGCTTTTGGTAAGTTGGTATTGATAGAGAGTTTTGCCTATGGGCTTGTTTGATAGTTCCTTTATATGTTTCTATTTTCATATCAGTCATTTCGTTATCTATTTCTTTAGTTTAGTTTGCGGGATGTGTGCCCGGCGGTGTCAGTTGTGGCTGGTGACTCGGATGTTTAATAATGAAGTCTTCGTGTTCATTGCATCATTATCAGTGTTGTGGGGTTTGGAAAACAGAGTTCTTTCAGATGTGGGCCTAATTGCCAATGTCGAGTTGGTTTCGGGCAGCTATTGTGATCAAAAGTGTTATATGAGCCTATGTGTGATGTGCTATGTTGTGTGGTCGTGCCTTGTGGGTGTAGTCATGAGTTGATTCAGCTGATTGAGGCTAATGCCGGATATGGATTTAGAGTCAGGTCTTTTGTAAATGAGTAGAGGGTGAGAAGTAGAGGTATGAGGCTTATCGTTGGTGATGTGAAGGCTATATTGCGGTTGTGATTGTATCATCGGGCTTATGTAAGTTGGGGTGACGTGGGATCACTCGCGGGTGTGTGTTGGAAATGTGCAATCAGTGATTGGATGAGTTCAAAGTGAATCTTAGAACGTTCGAGGACGCACGTTTGTTTAAGAGGGGGAGGATGTGATGACCCAAAAGGTCATCCCGTATATTTCTAGCTAATTCTATGTTTCGAGGTCGTGAAAACCTCCTTCTATCTCACCTCAATTTGCGTGCACATCTCGGGCATGTAACCGCGAAGACTTTAGGTGAAAACTGATAAAATGATAATTTTTGTGTTAGAAATTTGAATAAAGTTGACTTCGTTCAACGTTTTTGGTAAAACGGACCCGGACCCGTGATTTGATGGTCCCGGAGGGTCCGTAGGAATATATGGGACTTGGCTGTATGCCCGAAATCGAATTTCGAGGTCCCAAGTCCAAGAAATGAATTTTTAAAGAAAATTATTTTCTGAAAAATATAAAGGTTTTTGAAAATGAAATTTGAGGTGAAACCTGTGGTATCGGGCACGTATCTTGGTTCCGGAGCCCGGAACAGGTTCAATATATTTTATATGTGTTATCTGTGAAATTTGGAAATAAACGGACTTGTTTTGATGTGATTCGGGCAAAAAATGCAAAATTTGATGTTTAAAGAAGTTTTGAGAAATTTCATTCATTTTTAGGTTGATTCGTCGTTTTAGTGTTATTTTATGTGTATTGAAACCTCGAGCGACTCCGTGTTAGGTTATATGACTTGTGTGTGTGGTTAGACAGGGCCTCGGGTGCGTTTCAGATAGGTTCCGAGTCCATTTTCCCTATTTTGAACTGCTGAAAACTGTCATCTGGTTTCCTTCTATGCGATCGCATAGAAGGATCCGCAATCGCATAGTGTGTCTTACTCGCCCTGTAATTTCCTTCACTACGATCGCAATAGTCGGTCCGCGATCGCAGAGGCCAACTTACTCCTTATAGATCGCATAAGTTGTTCCGCGATCGCGTAGAGCATTTTAAGCCAGCTTCGTTTTCCTTCTATGTGATCGCGCCTCGATCCCCGTGATCGCGATGCTTTAAAAGCCTGGGCAGATTATAAGTTTCCAAAATCGGGGGTTTCACCATTTTAAACATATTTTGACTTCTAGAACTCGGTTTTGGCCGATTTCTTGAGGGATTTTCACAAAAATCGAATGGGTAAGTATTTTTTCACTAGAATTAAATATATTTCATGAATTAGTTCTTGCTTTTATCATTTAAATTATGTTTTGGTTGAGGGGATTGTGGGTTTGAAAGAAAATTTAAAAAAAAAAATGAAAATTCATAATTTGAATGATCAAATATTATCGAAATTGGATAAATTTAGTATGGGTGAACTCCTATCGGTATGGGTAATCATAATTTGTAAAAATATGTCGGGTTCCGAGGTGCGGGCCCGGGGGTCGACTTTTGGGTCGATTTTTATAAATTTGCAAGATAGAAACTTTATTATTCGGAATCATTCCTTATACGTGTTATGTGTATTTTGAAGTTGTCTTAGTTGATTTTGAGCCCTCCGGAGGTTTTTCCGCCCGAGAAGTTCACTTTTGGGTATACGGTTGTCGTCTTTGAGGTAAGTATCTTGCCTAACCTTGTGTGGGGGAACTACCCTTTAGGATTGAGTCTTCTTTGTTGTTTGTAGTCCGTGTATGCGAGGTGACGAGTGCCTACTCGTACTTATTTGCTAATAGACTGGCCTTCTAGGGTTCGTAGGTTCTTATGTTACCGTGTATAAATTGTAATTGGTACATTTGAGTCCTTGGTGGTTAATTTCATCCTTTCTTGCTTAAATTAGAATTACTTGCTTTTGGATTCCTTCGTTGGTTATTTGACCTTAATTGACTTAATTGAACAATTTACCATTCTTATCTTCATGCTATATTTGCTTCCTAAAACTGCCAAATTGACTATATTAGTGTTATCTAGCTTTATAGTTGGTTAGCTGTAGTTAGAACATCCGTTCGTTGGAGTCAAGCATGGCTGTGAGTCTTACATTGTGATTTATATGACTTTTTCCTTATGTGCTACTGGGGTCTAGTTGATAAATATTTATGTTGCTGGTATTTTCTTGATGTTACCTATTACTGGGACTTTATTTGAGCTGAGTTTTATTCCGTAAATTTAGTTGTTTAGGCGAGATTGGTTATAGATGTTTTCCTTCCCGGGATAATGTTGTTATCATTGTTGACTCCCTTGCCGGGATGTTGTGATTTATGGCTCTTATTGCTGACTTTCCTTGCCAAACTATTGCTTTTGTTATTGTTTGAGTGAGGAAGAGTGTAAAGCACGAAGGGTGATGTCGTGTATTCATTTCATTCATTGCATCGTGAGGAAGAGAATATAAGCACGAAGGGTGATGCCGTGCCATGATTTATATTGCTTTCATTTACACATTGCATTGTGAGGAAGAGAGTAAAAGTACGAAGGGTGATGCCGTGCCATGATTTATATTGCTTTCATTTACACATTGCATTGTGAGGAAGAGAGTAAAAGTACGAAGGGTGATGCCGTGCCATGATTTATATTGCTTTCATTTACACATTGCATTGTGAGGAAGAGAGTAAAAGCACAAAGGGTGATGCCGTGCCATAATTTATATTGCTTTCATTTACACATTGCATTGTAAGGAAGAGAGTAAAAGCACGAAGGGTGATACCGTACCATGATTTATATTGCTTTCATTTACACATTGCATTGTGAAGAAGAGAGTAAAAGCACGAAGGGTGATGCCGTGCCATGATTTATATTGCTTTCATTTACACATTGCATTGTGAGGAAGAGAGTAAAAGTACGAAGGGTGATGCCGTGCCATGATCTTTACATTTAAAAGCACGACGAAACATGTCGTGCCCTTTCATTTATTTATTGCATTGTGAGGATGAGAGTAAAAGTACGAAGGGTGATGTCGTGCACTTATCTTTAAATTATTATATACATTGTTCTGTTTGATAATTACTATACTTGTTTTGGTGAGGATGAGAGTAAAGCACGAAGGGTGATGCCGTGTATTCATTTCATTCATTGCATTGTGAGGAAGAGAGTAAAAGCACGAATGGTGATGTCGTGCACTTGTCTTTGCATCTCGTTTCCGTGTTCCTGTTGAATTTTACTGCATATGCTTAAGAGTTAATATTCCGTTGTTTTGATTCGGATATTCCTACTGATCTCTTACTACATTCATTGCCAAGACTTGATGTTCCTCCTGCATTGCATGGCAAGTTTTGACTTACGGACTGAGTTCTGATAGGTTTACCTTGAGGAGATTATAATTTTGAGATTTTACTGAGAAGTTCTATTAAAAAAAGTAATGGTTTTGAAATGATTATGTTTGAATGAATTTTACATCGAAGGTATATTTGAAAAGCACTAGTCTTGCCTAAAATGATATTTGGAAGTCATTTATTGGGAAAGTATCTTTGGGAAGTCTCATATTTTGAAAGAAGCTATGTTTCACATGATTCTCCCTATTAAATACACTTATATCTACTTTTGGAGAAAGTATGTTTTCAAAGGAAATTCTTCCATACTAAAATGATTTTTATTGCAAAAGTTTTTCATATGAACTGCTGTTTAAAGATTCTCATCAGTTTTTGGATTTTAATAGCTAAGGCCCGATGTGAACAAACCGACGTAGAGTTGAGTTATTGGTGTTCTTTATTGTATTGTGTTTCCTCTCGGCATGGCTTGTTTGTTGTCCATCTTTCTGTGTATCTTTGTGCTGTTTCGTGATTGATTTCTGTAATTTCCTTCTGCTTTATATTGTCATTGTTGTAAATTATTCTGTGAAGTCTTGGATAGATGTAACGTTCGGTATGTTTCTATATTCATGTTATTTATTTTGTAGACCAGTGGTGTCTTGACTAGTCCTCGTCACTACTCCACCGAGGTTAGTCTTGATACTAACTGAGCACCGCTGAGGTGTGCTCATGCTACTCTTCTGTGCATTTTGTTGCACATATCCAGATATTGATTGATAATAACTGCGCGGATGATTGCTGAGGAGACTCAAGGTAACCTGTTGTTGCGTTCACAGGCTTCGGAGTCACCTTCTTTGGACTATTATTCATACACTGATGTATTTATTTCCAAACAATTGTAATTAGAAGTCGTAGGAGATTCGTAGAGCTTATGACTTATACTATCGATTTTGGGAAAGTTTATTCATTCTGTTGAGATTCTATATCAAGACTGTTAGTTTTCTTTTATTTATTGTTGTTATTCAGTAATTGTTAGGCTTACCTAGTCTCTAGGACTAGGTGCCATCACGATACCCAACGGAGGGAAATTTGGGTCGTGACATATAAGCATATTAAGGAGTATTAGTAAAGCTAGTACTAATTTTAAATTTTTCCAAAAAACAAGATCATTCTGAACCTATTAATAAAGTATATATGATCAACTATTTTTTGTTTCCTAGTATTAATTTAATTTATCAAAACTGATAGGCAAATTGTGGAATCTCAAGCTAAGACTGATATTGATCAGACTAAGGTGCAATTGAAGCCATGACAGGGGAGAATGGAGAAGATTGTGCGGCTTTTTGTCTCAAGCAAAATATTGCATAGAGAATTATGTACCGCAAATGTTCTGAAATTTTGATAAACAATTATGTGTAACTTGGAACCTATTTTGGAATCTAAAAGATTTGGATTCTTAGCTTAAAAATTCTAGTGCCTAACAATGCTTATGGCAAATTCTTCAATTTGTAGCAACAGAATTATTGATGCGTAGCTAAATATATATAATTTCCACGTAACAAGAATATGGATATATATTTTTACTTTTTGTAGCAAATGCAAAAAAAAAAATTAGCTATAAATCTATACATTTCATGGCAAAAAGAATGAATTCACAGCTATAATTTTTTTTAACTCGTAGCTAAATATAAGTGCTATTGCCACGAGAAACTACAAAAATAGCCACAAAAGTTAAATTTTCGTGGCAAATAAATTAAACTTTTTGCTACGGTAGAACATCTTGTGAGTACAATATAAAGATTGCTACATACTTTATTTGTCGTGGCAAAAGAAAAAAATTATTTGCTATAAGTATATTCCGTGGAAATTTTTTTTACCAATATAGCTACAACACAAAAAAATTCGTAGCAATATATATTAGTCCTTAGCCACATATCATCTAAAGGATGTAGCTAACTTTTAGCTAGGTTACTTCTTCCTACGAATGCTAAGGAAATTTTTTTTTGTTGCTAAACTGTTTAGCCACGGAATTTTTCATATTTAGGTACGCTATATTTTGTAGCTATAGATGTATAATATTGTAGTAATAATTCTACTTGGTACCTTACTTTTTTTTAATAATATTACATGTTTATTCTTCGTATTGTTGGTGCATGATATTATAAAACGGCGACAAACAATACAATTTATTCAAACGTTATATACATTAAAACGATATAGTACAATACAATATAACACAACACAACACTATACGATACATTATAAAAACGATAAGTAACTAACCATTCAAACAAACCGTTAGTCGAAGTTAAACACGAGGTGGGAGAGGTCAGGTAGGTATAAAAAGCCGTGGCTACACGCCCAATATCAAACCCCTACGACCTAATTATATCATCTGCTTCCTTTCTCTCTTAAAAAATTTCAAGATTTTTCAAAAGCCTTCAGAAAATGAAAATTAAAGTCCAAATTATCAAAAGTATTTTAACGGGTTCTTTGATCCAAACTGAACTCTTCTTAATACTGTATTGAATATCAGTATTATACACTTGTCTTAATTGTTTAGACAGAGAATAATATTTTGATCATGATTGTAACTGCTACTACTAGTGCATTTTTCCCCGTCGCAAATCATTCGCCTGAATTTAGACAAAACGCATTACGAAAGCTAGGAAGAAGTCTTCCTGAAAGTATAGATGGATCGCGAGTAGCCAATTCTAAGAAGTCTTCTTTTTGTAGCCTAAAAATTAAGTGTAATTCTCAGGCACCGCCGCATGTGAATGGATCAAACGTTTGTTATAAGCATGATCACAGGATCAATATCGACCCTTTTGGACCCGGAAAACTCATACAAGATGGCTTCGTTTTTCGTCAAAGTTTCAGCATCAGGTCATATGAAATAGGAGCTGATAGGGTTGCATCTATAGAGACGATGATGAATCTTTTGCAGGTAGCCATGACAATTTGGAATTTGCATTAAACTGAGGGTATATTTAGTATAAAGGAAATGACATCGAAAATGTTTTCTGTGTTGATGAAAAGGAAAAAAATAACTTCTCTTACTTACGAGCACAAGTCATTTACTTACGAACACAAGTCATGTTTCAACTAATACTACATTATTATTAGTCTCCGGGATCCAAAAGTTTTTTCAAAATTACTATCGAATTTGCAAGAGAGAACAACTGTCTTAATTCTTAAAGTTGAGTGTTACCTGTGTCGTTTATTATTGTAATATTTCATGAGCTTGAGTTGGATGTACTGCAGGAAACATCTATAAACCACGTGAAGAGTATAGGACTTATGGGGGCTGGCTTCGGGTCAACTCCAGAGATGTCCAAAAGAAATTTGATTTGGGTTGTTATAAAGATGCAGGTTTTGGTGGATCGCTATCCTACTTGGTAAGTTTCTGCTCTTGATTTTATGGTTTTAATCCCCCCGGAGAGGAGCTAAAAAAAAAGTTTACTCTTAAGCCTTAAAGGTGTGATCTAGACAGCCTACCCTAATGCAAATATTAGTGGTTGTTTTCACAGCTCGAACACTTAAGTTTGTTGTATATGGTGATTATTTGTCTTTTCTTGATTCTGCTTATATCAAGATCTGTTCCTGGATTACTAATTGCACATTTTCTTTTGCCATTGTGAAGAAATTAATCACTTGGACTTGAGATCTTTCTTTGATTTCTTTTGCTCAGGGGCGATGTTGTTCAAATAGACACTTGGATGGCTGCTTCAGGGAAGAATGGTACGCGGTGTGATTGGCTTGTTCGTGATAGTAATACAGGGGATATATTGATGAGAGCTTCAAGGTAGATAGTTTCTCTGCTGCATTTTATGTGAAGATGTTCAGATTTTGAGAGTCAAATAAATTATTTTTTGATCGTGATTCTTTTATACATCTTTTAAATACTTTGAATTATTAATTATTGTGATTTATAGTACTTTTTATGTAGTTTTCAAATATCTAAATTTGATTTCCAAAAATTTAATATCACGACCTAAACATCCCTCCGGATCACGTCGTGACGGCACCCAGTCTCTTCGACTAGGTAAGCCTAACAATTCACAGAAATACCTATATCGAAAAACAATGTTTGACTTCTAATTTCAATAATGGATACTGAATAAACAAAACGATGTCGCTCGACATGTACAATAACAACCTCTACTTACACAGCTTTTCCCAAAACCCGGAATGTCATGAGTCACAAGATATATAAAGTAAATAATATCTCTATACACCGGAGTCTAATAAAAACAAATATAGAAAGTGTTTGACTCACAGAGGAAGAGAAGGGGAATCTCAGGTCTGCAGACACGACAGATATACCTTGAAGTCTCCAACAGCTGCCTCGAACTCACAGATTATGCGGCTGATAACGAGCACCTGAATATGCACACAAAACCTGTGCAGAAGAGTAGCATGAGTACACCACAATTGGTACCTAGTAAGTGTCGAACCTAACCCCGGTTGAGTAGTGACGAGGTCAGGTCAGGCCTATTGGAATATATAATAATAAAAACAGGAGAATAAGCAGTATAATAAAAGATGCAAATTCAACAACGGAAAACATAATGAAATAACATAACATTACACGAAATTAAGAGACAGGGATCTCCCTAGATACCGTCTCGTAGTCCCAAAAGTAAATATGCAGGGAGAACTCCCGAGGTACCGCCTCGTAGACTCTAAAGTAAATGTGCAGGGGATCTCTTGGGATAGCGTCCTCTAGTCCCAAGTAAATATGCAGGGGGATCTCCCGGGATACCTTCCCGTAGTCCCAAAAGTAAATATGTAGGGGATCTCCCGGGATACCGTCCCGTAGTCCCAAGAGTACATACACAACGCAATCAATTTCAAACGATAAGTACATCAAGAGAATCTATGGTCTAGACTAGGTACAAGTCGGGAAAAGAAACAGGAAATTTATAGGCATGCTGCAAGGAGTTCAATTAAGCAATTAAGGCACATAGATATGTTATTTAAGCTAACAGGGTAACTACGCATTCTAGTATGTTCAATAAAGGTAAAAACAGGAAAATACTCGGTGAAAATAAGGTTTTTCAACAAATAGCCCGTGTACGCACTCGTCACCTCGCATACACAGAGCGCACATAGTAAATTTAGTACCAAACCCTATGGAGATTTTCCCAACACAAGGTTAGGCAAGCCGTTTACCTCGAACCAAGCTCTATCAATCGATAGCAATGCTTTTCCCACAAATATCCGACTCCAAATGGCCCGAATTTAGCAAAAACCAATTCATACCGTAAATGTAGCTATAAGAAACTAATCTAGTCAATGAAATCAACGCTAAAGAAAAAAATTAGGAAATCGTCCCAAAAAACCTCTCGGGCCCATGTCTCAGAATCGGGTAAAAGTCACAAAATACGAACACCCATTCACTCACGAGTCTAACCATATAAGAATTACTCGAATCCGACCTCAAATCGCCTTCCAAAACTCGAAATTATAGCCTAGGAAGTTTCTACCATTTTCCCCCAAATTTCCACCTCAAATCCCTAATTATAAGAGAAAAATAACGATAGATTCATGAAATATAGCCCAATCCGTGTTAGAACCACTTACCCCAACAATTTCCTTGAAGAAGCCTCAGAAAATCGTCTCTCACCGAGCTCTCAAACTCCCAAAATCGAAATGGGAAATCAACCCTCGAAATCCCTCTTTTCTGCCCAGTAAATTTGCCTATGCGAGCCTTCAACCGCACCTGCGAAATATCCATCGCAGGTACGAATATCACTTATGGGTCCGCATCTACGTCAAGGGGGCCGCACCTCCGTATGCGTGCCTGCGGAGCACTATACACTTCGGCGGTCATTCATCGCGCCTGTGATTCCTTTATCGCATCTGCGGGCATCGCAGATGCGGAATTCTCCTCGCACCTGCGATCCCTGGCAAAGCCTCCAATCTCCGCTTCTGTGCTTGATGTGCCGCACGTGCGATCCCGCACCTATAGTGTCACGGCCCAAAAATCTACACGCTCGTGATGGCGCCTATCGTTAAACTAGGCAAGCCTAAATCCAACATTTCCTTTCAATTTCATAAAACATCCTTTAAAATTTTAACAGTGAAATGAGTAAGCATAAATAAAAGCCCATTTGAAAATACAAGTTATCAAAATGTGATACAACTGTCCCAAACCGGGGCGTCACTGAGTACATGAGCGTCTAAAAGTACAGAACATAGTCCACAAGTGTCTATAACTAAAACAACAAAGTAATATAAGCTGAGGAAGAGAAGATTGAGGTCCGCGAATGTGATGCAGCTACCTCAATAGTCTCCAAACTCCAACGTAGGGAATCAGCAGCCGTCGGCGTGTCCAGAAGTGCCTGGATCTGCACACAAGGTGCAGGGGGTAACGTGGGTACACAAACTCAGTAAGGAACAGGTCCAAACTATGGACTGAAGATAGTGGTACAAATAACATAAAACTAAACATACAAAAACATAGAAATGTTCTTAATACAATTTAGGCAAACTCATCACTGAAAAATAAAACAATGCCGAACAATGTATTGAAGATAACTTTACTGCCTCTACATGCCAATGCATATAATGAGAAAGATGCACCATATCGGACAAGATGCATGTCCAGGGAAGATCCATCCCTCAATCATATCAACCGCGCTCACTAGGGGTGTGTTGCAGACTCCGGAGGGGCTCCTATAGCCCAAGCGCTCAAAATCATCAGTATAACCGCTGCAACGTGCAACCCGATCCCATAACTGTCACTCATACAGGCCCTCAGCCTCACTCAGTCATCAACCCCTCCAGTCTCACCACGAGCTCACAAATGTCATGAAAACAACCTGGACAAATGATATGATAAATCAATAAATTACCGAGACTAAGATATGATATAAAGATGCATGATCATGACTGAGTATGAAATAATAAATAAAACCAATAAGATGACAGCAATAAATGACCGCTAAGGATCCACGATACCGGCATAAAGCCTAAAACATGATATCTAGTAGGGTTTACAGCTCAACTAGTTCATCACATGACGAAACATATATATTAACAGGATAAAGTCATTTAACGGTGCCATGGAATCGTCCAAGCCACAATTCTCACGGTGCACGCTCGCATGCCCGCCACTTGGCATGTGCGTCACCTCAATACTAATCACATAACACATAGTTCGGGGTTTTGAACCCTCATAACCAAGTTTGGAAGCGTTACTTACCTCAAGCCAAGCCAAATCCTGCTCCACCACGCTCTTGCCCCTCAATTCGGCCTACAAATGCTCAGAATCTATTCACAACCAGCACAATACCATCAATATACACTAAGGAAACGGATTCCACAAGAAAAATTACAAAATTAGACCAAAACCCGAAATTGGTTCAAATTTGGCCCCTGGGCCCACGTCTAGAAATCTGACAAAAATTAAAAAACTAGAAAGAGCATTCACTCACGAGTCAGTACATATAAAATTTATCAAAATCCAACACCGTTTGGTCCCTCAAATCCTCACATCAAACTCTCCAAAATCCCAAGCTCTAAACCCTCGTTTTCACCCCTAATTTTCACTAATTAAATGATTAAACAATAGGAAATCACCATAAACACGAGTATTAGGGCTTAAGCAACTTATCTCACTGAAAACCCATTGAATCTCTCTTCAAAATTGCCCCTAAAAGATCCAAAATCGACTGAAAATGGTGAACAATAATCCAAAATTCGCAAAGTGTGCTATTTATACTTTCTGTCCAGGCTTTTCGCACCTATGACCTCTTTTCCTCGCCTGCGGGACCGCACTTGCGGTCAAAATCCTCGCACCTGCGAAATTCACTTAACTCCTCAACCTCCTCACCTGTTCCCCAAGTCTCGCACCTGCGGTGCGAAACACTAGAAACTAGCAAACATCAGAAATTGCATAAGACCAATATTTCATGCGTTGAGCATCTTAAACACACCCGAGGCCCCCGGGACCTCAAATAAACATATCAACCAGTCCTAAAACAGTATACAAACTTAGTCGAGCCCTTAAATCACGTCAAACAACGCTAAAACCACAACTCACCCTCTGATTCAAACTTAAAGAATTTAAACTTCCAAATTCGACAGCCGATGCCGAAACCAAACAAACCACGTCTGATTGACCCCAAAGTTTGCACACAAGTCATAATCAACATTACTGACCTTCTTCAACTTCTGGAATTAGAGTCCGACCCGATATCGAAACGACTACCGGTCAAAATCTCCAAAAATTTGACTTTCGCCATTTCAAGCCTAAATGAGCTACAGATCCCCAAAACACTATCCGGACACGCCCCTCAGTCCAAAATTACCCAACAGAGATAATGGAACCGACGACACTCCATTCCGGACTCGTCTTCACACAGTTCCGACTAGGATAAAAAATCCTAAGACTTAAGCCTATGTTTAGGGACTAAGTGTCCCAAAACACTCCGAAACCATGACCAACACCTCCCGGCAAGACACACAAGCAGAAAAGGATTCGGGGAAAGCAGTAGACATGGTATCGGGGCTATAACTCTCAAAACGACCGGTCGGCTCGTTACATACTTCCCCTTTTAAAATAATCGTTCGTCCTCGAACGAGTATAGAAACATACCTGAAGTTGTGAAAAGATGAGGATATCGGCTGCACATATCCTGCTCGGTCTCCAAAGTCGCCGCCTCAACCGGCTGACCCCTTCACTGCACCTTCACGGAAGAAATGTTCTTTGACCTTAGATTTCTGACCTGCCTGTCCAAAATAGCTACTGGCTCCTCAACGTAAGATAGATCCTTGTCCAACTGGACCGAGCTAAAATCTAACACATGAGCCGGATCACCGTGATACTTCCAAAGCATAGAAATGTGGAATACCGGATGAACTCCTGCAAGTCTGGGTGGTAAGGCAATCTCATAAGCAACATCCCCAACACCTTGCAACACCTGAAAAGGACCAATGTACCTTGGGCTCAACTTGACTTTCTTTCTGAACCTCATAACGCCCTTCAAAGGCGATACCTGGTGCAAGACCCGCTCTCCAACCATGAATGCTACATCGCAAACCTTCCGGTCCACATAACTCTTATGTCTGGACTAGGCTGTGCAAAGTCGATCCTGAATCACCTTCACCTTATCTAGGGCATCATAGACCAAGTCTTTACCCAATAATCTGGCCTCGCCCGGCTCGAACCAAATCTTTGGGGACCGACACTGCCTACATACTGAGCCTCATACGGTGTCATCTGGATGCTCGACTGATAACTGTTGTTGTAGGAAAACTCCGCAATAGGCAAGAACTTATCCCACGACCCTCCAAACTCCGTCACACACGCACGAAGCATATCCTCTAATATCTGAATAGTGCAAGGATTGTCCGTCCCTCTGAGGGTGAAATGTTGTTCTAAGATCCACTCGAGTACCCAACTCATGTTGTACGGCCCTCCAGAACTGTGATGTAAACTGCGTACCCCAGTCAGAGATGATAAATACAGGTACGCCATGAAGCCTGACGATCTCGAGGATGTAGATTCGAGCCAGCTGCTCGGAAGAATATGTAGTCTTCACAGGAATGAAATGAGATGACTTAGTAAGCCTATCCACAATCACCCAAACTTCTTCAAACCTCCGGTGAGTCCGTGGGATTCCAACAATGAAATCCATAGTTATCTGCTCCTATTTGCATTCCGGAATCTCTAACTTCTAAAGAAACCCACCTTGCCGCTGATGCTCATACTTCACCTGCTGGAAATTTAGGCACCGATCCACATACTCCGCTATGTCTTTCTTCATCCTCCTCCACTAGTAATGCTGCTTCAAGTCCTGATACATCTTCGCGGCACCCGGATGAATGGAGTACCACGAGCTATGAGCCTCTTGAAGGATAAACTCACGCAAACCATCTACATTAGGCACAGATAGCCTGCCCTGCATCCTCAATGCGCCATCATCCCCAATAGTGACCTCCTTAGCATCACCGTACTGGACCGCGTCCTTAAGGACAAACATATGGGGGTCATCATACTGACGCTACCTAATACGATCATAAATAGAAGACCGAGAGACCACACAAGCCAATACTCGAGTCGGCTCAAAAATATCCAATCTCACAAACTGGCTGGCTAAGGCCTGAACATCCAATGCTAAGGGTCTCTCTACTGCTGGAAGATATGCTAAACTCCCTAAACTCTTCGCCCGGTGACTCAAAGCATTGCCCACCACATTGGCCTTCCCCGGGTGGTACAAAATGGTGATATCGTAGTCCTTAAGTAGCTCTAACCACCTCCGCTGATGCAAATTAAGATCCTTTTGCTTGAACAGATGTTGCAAACTCCGATGATTGGTGTAAATCTCACAAGGAACACCGTACATGTAGTGCCGCCAAATATTCAAGGCATGAAAAATAGCTGCTAACTCAAGGTCGTGGACATGATAATTCTTCTCATGCACCTTCAGCTGTCGGGCCGCATAGGCAATCACCCTACTGTCTTGCATCAACACCTTGCCAAAAACAATCTGCGACGCATCACAATATACAATGTAGGACCCCGAACCTGTAGGCAATACCAATACTGGGGCTGTAGTCAAAGTTGTCTTGAGCTTCAGAAATCTCTCCTCACACTTCTCTGTCCACATGAACAGAGCACCCTTTTAGGTCATCCTGGTCATAGGTGCTGCAATAGATGAGAATCCCTCTACAAAATGACGGTAATACCTCGCCAAGCCAAGAAAACTGCGGATCTCCGTAGCTGATGACGGTCTAGGCCAACTCTGCACTGCCTCCACTTTCTTTGGATCTACCTTGATCCCATCACTCGATACTACATGACCTAAGAAGGCCAGTGAGTCTATCCAAAACTCATACTTCAAAAATCTTGCATACAACTTCTTTTCTCTCAAAGTCTGAAGCACATTCTTCGGGTGTTGTTCGTTATCCTACCGAGTCCGGGAGTACACCAGAATGTCGTCAACAAACACAATGACGAATGAATCAAGATAAGGCCAAAACACACTGTGCATCAAATGCATAAAAGATTATGGGGCATTGGTCAGCCCAAAAGTCATAACAAGAAAGTGATAGTGACCATTTCGGGTCCTGAAAGCAATCTTCGCGATATCTTGCTCCCGAATCTTCCACTGATGATAGCCTGAACGTAAGTCAATCATTGAAAACACCCTGGCACCCTGTAACTGATCATATAAGTCATCAATATGAGCAATGGATATTTGTTCTTCACTGTAACTATGTTCAACTGGCGATAATCAATACACATACGCATAGAACCATCATTTTTCTTCACAAACAAGACCGGAGTACCTCAAGGTGACACACTAGGCCGAATGAATCCCTTATCAAGCAACTCCTTCAACTGCTCCTTCAACTCCTTCAACTCAGGATGAGCCGTACAGTATGGAGGAATAGAGATGGGCTGAGTGCCTAGCAACAAATCAATACCGAAATCAATATCTTTGTCGGGAGGCATGCCTGGAAGGTCAGCTGGAAACACATCTGTGAAGTCCCTCACTACTAGAACTGACTCGACTGTAGGGGTATCAACACTGACATCTCTCACATAAGCTAAATACGCGTCACACCCCTTCTCAACCGTTCGTTGAGCCTCAAGAAATGAAATAACTCTACCGAGAGTATACTCTAAGGTACCCCTCCACTCTAATCGCGGTAAGCCTGGCATAGCCAGCATCACTTTCTTAGCGTGACAATCAAGAATAGCACAATGGGGAGACAACCTGTCCATGCCCAAGATAACATCAAAGTCTACCATGCTGAGTAATAATAAATCAGCTCTGGTCTCAAAACCACTAAGAGTAATCAAACACGACCAATACACACGGTCCACAACAAGAGAATCTCCCACAAGAGTAGACACATAAACACGGGAGCTCAAAGAATCCCGAGAAACTCCCAAATGTGGGGCAAAATAAGAGGACACATAGGAATACGTAGAGATTAGGTCAAGTAACACCAACTCATCTCTATGAATAGCCCACCCCTCTAAGCAGCCTCGACATCCCCGACCTCCACCTCGAGCTGGCTGAGTAGGTAGGGTGGTAGCTGGTGCTGGAATCATAGCCTGAGGACCCGATGTAGCACGTGGTGACTGAGAAGTCTGTGAAGGTGAACCCCTCCTAAGTCTGGGGCAATCCCTCACCATTTTCCCCCAAATTTTCACCTCAAATCCCTAATTAGAAGACAAAACAAACGATAGATTCATGAAATATAGCCCAATTCGAGTTAGAAACACTTACCCCAACAATTTCCTTGAAGAAGCCTCGAAACATCGTCTCCCACCGACCTCTCAAATTCCTAAGATCCAAATGGGAAATCAACCCTCGAAATCCTTCATTTTCTGCCCAGTAAACTCACTTCTACGAGCCTTCAACCGCACCTGCGGAAAATCCATCGTAGGTGCGAAAATCACTTATGAGGGATGGGTCCGCATCTGCGGCAAGGGGGCCAGACCTGCGTGTGCGCGCCAGAGGAGAAATGCCCGCTTCTGCAGTCATTTACCGCGCATGCGGTTTCTTTATCGCATCTGCGGGCATCGCAGATGCGGAATTCTCCTCACAACTGTGATCCGTGGTCAAGCCTCAAATATCTGCTTCTGCGCTTGATGGGCCGCACGTACGATCCCACACCTACGGTCTCCCCACCGCAGGTGCGAAATACCAGAAACCAGCAAACTTCAGAAATTGCATAAGTCTAATATTTCATCCGTTAAGCATCCGAAACACACCCGAGGCCCCCGAAATCTCAACCAAACATACCAACCAGTCCTAAAATACCATACAAACTTAGTCGAGTCCTCGAATCACGTCAAACAACGCTAAAAACACAACTCACTCTCTGATTCAAACTTAAAGAACTTGAAACTTCCAAATTCGGCAACCGATGCCGAAACCTATCAAACCACGTCCGATTGACCCCAAATTTTGCACACAAGTCATAATCAACCTTACAGACCTACTTCAACTTTCGGAATTTAAATCCGACCCCGATATCGGAAAGTCCACTACAGTCAAAATCTCCTAAAATCGACTTTTGCCATTTCAAGCCTAAATGAGCTACACATTCCCAAACACAATTAGGGCACGCCCCTCAATCCAAAATCACCCAACGGAGCTAACGGAACTGACAAAACTCTATTCAGGAGTCGTCTTCACACAGTTCCGACTTCGGTCAAAAATCCTAAAATTTAAGCCTCCATTTAGGGACTAAGTGTCCCACAACACTCCGATACCACGACAAACTCCTCCCGGAAAGACACATAAGCAGAAAAGGACACGGGGAAAGCAGTAGACAGGGGATCAGGGCTAGAACTCTCAAAACGACCGGACGGGTCGTTACATTTAATGATTCTATTTCAAATTAAAATTAAAAAGTTTGAATATCGATAAGCGAAGAGTGTTACATAAATTGAGACAAAGGAAGTATTAATTTACATTTGACTCCCCATAGTTTGATGAAGCCTTCACTTTTAGTTCAACTATTTGTGGCAAATGCAACAACTTTGTTGTTGTCGCTAGTATGTTTTAGTATTTTTATACGGTCAAACCTCTCTATAACAGTCTCATTTGTTTAGATACTTTTTGGCTGCTACAGTAAAATGCTGTTATAGAGAACATATATTGTAACATAAAATAAAAATTGGTTCCGAGAAAAACTTGGTTTTTATAGTGAATGACTATTATATAAGATGATGATATAATGAGATCTGAATGTATATGGTTGTTTGCAGCTTATGGGTGATGATGAATGAAGAGACGAGGAAATTATCTAAAATGCCGGATCAGGTTCGAACTGAAATTGAAGTTAATTTAGTTGATTCGTCTCCGATTCTTGATGGGTACAGCAGGAAGTTACCAAAACTTGACGAGACCACAGCAGATTACACTCGTACTGGTTTAACTGTAAGTAAAAAAAATACTTCAAGAATGATATAGTGCCTTTCTAATGAAATTTTAGTAACTGCTGGTTTGTTAATTTCATAGCCAAAATGGAGTGATCTAGACGTGAACCAGCATGTTAATAATGTCAAGTATATTGGCTGGATTCTTGAGGTACATCTTCCTTTTTTCTTATTTTGCCCCCTTGCTTTTACTTCAAATCTTTTTTTTTTTCTTTTACTACATTTTATTGCTAGTAAAGTATTGAAATGGTCATGCTGCGACCAATCACACTCGCGCAAGTATACGTGGTCGTCAAGTAATAAAGTAGTGAGTAGAGTATCGTCCCACGAACACTTATGATTAACTTTTGACGAATTGAAATCAATTAACTTATCGATTCAAGAGATTCATCACAAAAGATATAATTAACTAAGTTACTACCTAAGAATACCAAGTAAGGAATTAACTAGAAAATCAACCAATACAAATAGCAATTTCGATTAACAATCAATAGGAGAGGATATTCAGGGGTCACGGGTTAGCTAACAATTGTGTACATTCTTTGCTTAAAATGACTAATTGATTTATCTGGATTGTTGATTGATAGGGTTGATATTACTCGTAAGAATCTGTCAAGTCCTTACTCGCCTATCCAAGTTAACTTAATGCCGATATGTCTATGGAATTAATATTAACAAGAATGCATTTACAATTCCTATATTTCAACCAAGCAAGGCAAATAGGTATATGTCTATCCTAATTGCGAATTCGTTCTCCGATGCCCGGGTTCAAGAACCTGCTCTATTTAATTCTATATGCAATCTAGAATTTCCACTTTCGAGTTCAACTCTAGATTAGTAGATAGTATTTCACTGTTAGCTACTTAGTAAAATAATTAAGAACAGAATTAAATAAACAACCCGATATGATAAAATCAACTTCGTCAAATTAAACTTCAAATATAACATTCATGTTTCACACATGACCCTAGAATAATAGGGTTCTTAGCCACACATGTTCATACAATCATCAAAAATAATATTTTCAAACATAAAATCAATGAGTACTAGAAAAGATATGGAAGAATCGATCAAATCTGTGCTCCCAAGTGTGTTGCTCTTTCGTTTTCCTCTCCAAAATCCTCTTCCTCTCGTCAATAATAGGTTTAGGGTGATTTTATATGAGTTGGGGGTGTCTTGGAGTCAAAATACCCGAGTCCTAGTCGAAATAGGATATATTCACGTCTCGAGCGTCCAGGGCAGCGTGGGGCGCTGGCCCTGGCGCTCAACAATTTTGCATTCTGGAAATTGCGCCACAGCTAGCGCCCCACGCTGGCTGTGGCCCTCAAAATTCGACTTTTGAGTTTTTGCATCCAAATGATTCCTACACATATAAATACCATTATTTAGAACAAATCAACATATTAAACATATCAAACTTACGAGACATGAACAAAGTATGAGGCAGTTTATACCAAAATATGCATACAATAAGCTAATTATCAACACCCTTATGGGATAATTTTATTTGTCAGTGACAAGCACCTTTATGGTCAAACAAGAAACGCCTATGTAATCTCCTAGACTAGCACAACTTAATGATTTCGCGTTGACTAACACACGGGGCAAGTTCTAGACTACAGAGGATAGTACAAAATATTAACAATCCTTACACACACATGGCACTTGACTCACTCAAGACGGTTTTGTGTGACTCTCAAGTCAAACAAGCATAGCAAGTTGAGAATTTTTAAGCATCAATACTCTAGGTAGCATACAAGTCACTCAACTGAGAAAAAGGCGTCACAGAGTAGGCTACATAATTTACTTGGGCATTACAATTTAAATCAGATATGCAAGAAGACAGAGCGCATGTCATAGCTTAACTAGCCAACATCAAACATGTCAATAGTTACCTCAGAGCAATCTCGATATTCTTCCTTAACCTATTCCTAAAAGAAATAATAATACAAACTAAGCTAGAATACCCGGTTCGAGCTACACCCTTGGAAAAGAACCGGTGTCGAAAGAAAAACCAAGGGATACTACCTAACTACCTAAAAAATTAAAAGAAAATCTATTTTTTATATTTTTAATCAGACTTTAATCCCTCAAAAAAATTGTCCAACAAATCCATCGTTGGGAAAAGTCCAAATTTTTTCTATTTTATTTTAATTCTTTTTGTTAATCTTAAAATAAGCTAAAAAGGTAATAAAGAAAACAAAACAATAACACTAACAAAATATGCCATAAATTTTATATACAATTACACTACAAGAAGCATTCCCCCACCCCACACTTAAGCCATGCATAGTCCCCGATGCATATAAATTTAAAATAGAGTAAGGTGGAAAGAAAGAACTCCCTGCTAATCAGATGTTGCCTCCTCATGGTGCCCACCAACTGCGGCAATGGGCTCATCATCATCACCCAAGGGCACCAAGGCCATTGGTCCTGTAACATCATCATCGTCCTCGCCGTCTGATCCTTTGTGAGTGTCTTCATCCTCAGACGGATGAATATGACTGACTGGTGCTATACCCAACATCACCTTCGAAGAACTAGAGATATCACTCTGCAAGTGCTGGCGCTCCTCCTCTGACACTCCTAGCCTGCTCATGATAACATTGAGGGTGTTGTAAAGATATATGTTGTAATTTTCATCCCTCTCATTCCTAGCAGCTTGGGAGAGCTTGGACGTGGACTCTAGCAAAGAGGTGATGTCCAACACTGTTGTGGACGCCTCCACCACATCATCATAGCCAGGGTACTCCGGTACCCCGCAAGATAGCAAATATTGAGTCAGAATATTCCCAAAGAAGAACCTCTTGATCCTCCCTCCAAAACGGTTTCTGGCCATCTCTCCAAGCATGATCTCACCCACATTTAAGGGTCGCCCAGTCATCAAGAAGTAGATCACACACACTCGAGCGCGAGTGCACTCACTATTATGTTCAACGGGCATTAATCTTGCTTGCACAAGGTTTTGCCAAACCTTGGCCGTTTTGTTGAAGTCGAAACGGATCATCTCAAGGTGTGCATTCCCTTTAGTCCGGGTCCATTTTGCATTTGAATCGATGCCACAAAGTGTGTGACGTATTGCTTGGTAGTTGGGACTCTTAAAAAACTTGCATAGCCGCCGGGGGCTTGGGCTATCAACTCCCAAGAAGTTACATAAGGCTTCCCTATCCATAGGGATTTCCTTTCCTCAGACCCATGACTTGTCATTCCCCGTATTCCAATTGGCATATAATTCTCTCACCATGCTTAGATTTGCAGGGCCCGGACATTCAAGGAATTTATTCATCTTCTTTTCGATCAATCTAGCAAGCACGTCGAGGAAGTTGCCTTTAAAGCCTTCACATTTATCCCCATCTCCGACACATATCTCCCATATGGCACAAAGGTATCATGCCATTTGATGGCATCTTCCTGAACTAGTTCCACTCGAGGCCGTGGTTGCCTCGTTAACTCGCTTACAATTTGCTTTCCCTTGGCTTGTGGGGAGGAACTCTCTTCTTGATTGCGTTTCTTTTGAGGGGGGGGGGGTTGTAGAGGAGGACTTCCCCACCCCTTTTCCTTTAGTTGTACCGTCACGAGGCATAGCAACCTACACAGGATAAACACAAAGATTAGAATGAATCAAAAATCTTAAAACCAGAGTTCATCATGAAAGGCAAGATGACCCCACACTTAAAACCAAAGGTTATGTATAATTAAATCATGATATTGATCCAACTTGCACCAATGTGTCATCACAAGGCCATAGGTACTCAGACTTCCCTATGCCATATAATTCAGTAATCCACATGGCCGTCACTTAATTATAGTGCAGGCATAAAAAAGTCAAACTCTACATTACTACACTAATTACTATTTACAAAATATTACAACAAGCTACAATACCCCAAGCACCCCACACTTCGCCCAAACTTTATATATAACTACACTCAACTACTTAGACTTCACCGGTGTTCAAATTTAATCTCTTAGGCATTTTATCAAACACCTTGTGGGCATCAATTTTGCTCTTGAATTTAAACAATGGTGAAGCAAAATGGCCCTCCCAAATTTTCATGAAGTAGAGGGAATTTTAGTTTACTACTTCAAACAAACATTCACAATTAATTTAGGCACCAAATTTTCGTGTATATTAAGGCCACCATACTCAACAAGATATATCAAAGTTCTATGGGAGTTTTGGGGGTTATGGGAGAAATAGAGGTAAAATTTCACATAAAAATTTTCAAAATACAACAAGAAAGAACAAGAGGGGCATACCTTTTAGTCTTGAGATTTGATTCAGCAATAGAGATGGAAGATTTTGAGAGAGATAGAGTGAGAAAAAATAAATTTTGAGGATGAAGAAGAAAAAAATGGCAGTGGTCGTTTTATGTTATAGGAGAAGAGGGGTTTTGGGTTTTTTTTTCAGGAATTTTAATTTGAGTGGGAATGGATTTGGGTAGTTGGATATGGGTTGTATTGTGTGTGTATATGGGTATGTGGGTTGGGTTATTTGGATTTTGGTTCTTTAATTAAACAAGAAAAATGAAATAAAAAAATTAAAAAAAAAACTTACTTGGACCCGCCAACCCAGCGCCCCACGTTGGGGCTGGCGGTTGGTTGTTTGTTGCTATTGTAAAGTGCGCCCCAGCCAGCGTGGGGCACTGGCCTGGGCGCTCAAAACGTAATATTGTTTTTTTCGATCAACTACCCTAACACTCAATACCTAAATTACACACACCCCACACGTTTCCCACCTAATACTTTTTACAATTACAGAGATAAACAACAAATTAGTCTACTCTAACTAGCCAAAAAACAACAAAAGAACTAAGCTACGAAAGCAGTAAAAATTGGGTTGCCTCCCAACAAGCGCCTGATTTAATGTCGCAGCACGACTCAACACATTTTTAAGCATCGGCCAAGTCCACCGAGGTCTTGTGACGTGCAATGTCACCACCCCAATAATGATTTATTCTCTGACAATTTACTAAGAATGTACTGCTTGAACTCATATCACACAGTTCCACCGCCCCATGAGGTCTTACACTTACAACAACAAAAGGACCTGCCCAACGAGACTTAAGCTTTCCGGGGAAAATCTTCAACATTGAATTGAACAAGAGAACTTCCGGACCTGGTTCGAACTCACGATATTTGATGTGCTTGTCATGCCATTTATTTGTCATTTATTTATATAATTTGGCATTTTCATATGCGTGCAGTCGAAACTCATCAAGCTCATTGAGTTGTAGCAATCTCTTTTCACCAGCTGAATCCATATCCATATTTAGCTTTTTGATCGCCCAATAAGCTTTATGTTCAAGCTCGACGGGCAAGTGAACATGCCTTCCCATAAACTAACCTTTACGGAGAGGCACATATGGGAGTCTTGTATGCTGTTCGATATGCCCATAATGCGTCATCCAACTTCCCGACCCAGTCTTTTCTATTCCCACTTATTGTTTTCTCCAAAATCTGTTTTACCTCACTGTTTGAAACTTCTACTTGACCGCTCGTTTGGGGGTGATAGGCAGTGGAAACCTTGTGCTTAACTCCATACTTTGTAATAACATTATTCAGCAATTTATTACAAAAGTGAGTTCCTCCGTGACTTATCAACACTCTTGGATTCCTAAAACGTGTGAAGATGTGCTTCTTTACAAAGCTTACCACTACCTTTGCGTCATTAGTAGGAAGAGCAATGGCCTCTACCCACTTAGAAACATAGTCGACCGCCACCAAGATGTACCTATGACCATTAGAATATGGGAACGTTCCCATGAAATCAATCCCCCAAACATCAAAAAGCTCAACTGCCAGAATATTTTTGCAAAGGCATCTCGTGCTTCTTCGTGATAGTTATAGTTCTTTGGCATCTGTCACAATTTTTAACAAAGGCATGTGCATCCTTAAATAATTTTGGCCAATAGAAACCTGATTGTAGAAATTTTTGGGCGGTTTTATCCCCACCGTGATGACCTCTGTATGGTGAAGCATGGCAGTCATGTAATATTTCATTCATCTCTTCTTCAGGAACACACCTTCTCACCAACTGATCTGCGCACTGCCTATATAAGAATGGCTCATCCCAAATGTGGAGCCTCACATCATGTAAGAATCTCCTTCTACTGTCAGGTGTCAACTCTGGTGTTGTTACCCCACTTGCAATAAAATTCACATAATCTACATACCATGGGGCTTCACCTGAGGTGACTGCTAATAATTGCTCATCGGGAAATGTTTCTTTGATTGACCCTCCTTCAGCTACATGGCTCCGATTTTCAAGCCGGGATAAGTGATCAGCCACTTGATTTTCTGTCCCTTTTCGATCTCGGATCTCTAAGTCAAATTCTTGCAAAAGGAGGACCCAACAAATAACCCTTAGCTTGGCATCTTTCTTTTCAAACAAGTCGGTGGGGGCAATTTTTCAATCGCTTCCAACTTTGCGTTATCCACCTGCAACCCATTTTTGGACACCTTGTGCCCCAGGACTATACCTTCACGTACCATGAAATGGTACTTTTCCCAGTTTAGTACAAGGTTTGTCTCTTCACACCTAGAAATCACCTTATCAAGGTTCGTTAAGCAATTATCAAAAGAACATCCAAACACAGAAAAATCATCCATGAACACTTCTACAAATCTTTCGACCATGTTAGTAAAAATAGCCATCATACACCTTTGAAAAGTCGCAGGTGCATTACAGAGACCAAAGGGCATTCTCTTGAACGCATACGTACCATAAGGATACGTAAATGTGGTTTTCTCTTGGTCCTCTAGGGCTATAGCAATCTCATTATACCGCGAATAACCATCCAGAAAAAATAGTAGTATTCCTGGCCACCTAATCTATCAAGCATTTGGTTAATAAAGGGGAGGGGAAAGTGGTCTTTCCGGGTGGCATTGTTCAGTTTTCTATAATCTATGCAAATTCTCCACCGAGTAACAGTTCTTGTAGGAATTAAGTCATTATTTTCATTAACCACCACAGTCATCCCCCCTTTCTTAGGTACACATTGAACGGGGCTTACCCATTTGCTATCCGAGATTGGAAATACAATACCTGCATCAAGCCACTTAATCACTTCTTTTCTTACCACCTCTTTCATGATTGGATTTAGTCAGCGTTGTTGCTCTACACTTGGCTTGTGTCCTTCCTCCACGAGTATTTTATGCATGCAGAAAACTGGACTAATGCCTTTAATGTCAGACATTGTCCACCCAATTGCTCGCTTGTGCTCACATAGTACTCTCAAACGATTTTCTTCCTGCAATTTAGACAAGTCAGAAGAAATAATAACAGGTAAAGTGTCAGCACTACCCAAATAAGCATATTGAAGGTGAGGGGGTAGAGGTTTAAGCTCCAATTTTGGAGCTTCTTCAGTTGACGGCTTTGGAAAAGGCCCACTTGGCCTGTTAAGAGGCTCAAACGGGTGTGTTCCCTGCATGTAAGCACAAGATGGATCTAGGATATGAATCATCTTCTCAACGTCATCATCAATCATAAAGCTATCGAACAACATGAGTGTTTTTTCTTGGAGTCATCTAGTTATACACTCGTGTCAAGAAGTTTCTCATCCACCTCTACAATAGATATCATAGAAAGCTCCTCATAGTGGCGGGGAAGTTAGATTGCTTTATAGAAATTAAAGATTGCTTCCTCGTTGTCCACCCTCATAATCATTTTTCCCTCTCTCACTTTAATTATTGCATCACCAGCAGTTGAGAGAGGTCATCCCAATAAGATTGGAACCTCTTCATCAACTTCAAAATCTAGAATAATGAAGTCAGCTGGGAAGATGAATTTCCCAATCTCCAGCAACATATCTTCAATCACTTCTTCAGGGTAGGCTATGGACCTATCAGCTAATTGCAGCATCACAGTGGTGGGTCTTGGAGCTCCCAGGCCCAATTTCTTAAACAAGGAAAAGGACATTAGATTTATGCTCGCCCCCAATCACAAAGAGCACGACCCACGTCAATATTACCAATTTGCACAGGGATGGTGAAGCTGCCAGGATCCTTAAGCTTTTGAGGAAGCTTGTTTTGGACCCTTGAAGTGCACTCCTCAATAAGTGCAACTGTCTCGAACTCAGTCAATTTCCTCTTGTGAGCCACTATATCTTTTATGTACTTAGCATACTTTGGAATTTCATGAAGTACATCCACCAATGGTATATTTAATTGAACCTGGCTCAACATAGAGAAACTTGTTGAACATAGATCATCATTCTTTTTCTGCAATCTCTGGGGGAAAGGTGGTGGTGGTCTTTCAGTCTCCACTGGCTCTGAACTTGGACTATTTTTCTTCGACTCGTGTATTGCCTTAGGAATCATCTCCCCCTCAGGTATAGGCTTGTCTTCTTTCTTCTTTGGAACTTCCTCTAGCTCCCTCCCATTTCTTAGTGTGATTGCATTAACTTGAGGGATTTTATCTGTATCACTGGGAAGAGCACATGCAGGTCTAGTATTTTGATTTGCTGCTAACTGTCCCATTTTCCTCTCAAGATTTCTGAAATCAGTCCTGAGATGTTGATTGTCAAGCAACAACTTCTTTAGCAAGTCATTCGTACTCTCTTTTGTTTGTTGGGGTGGCTTCTGAGGCTCATTGAAATTTCCATCTTTAGAAGTTAGGGTGATTCCTCCAATTTGGATTGTAAGTGTTCCCATATTGTGCATGTTGATTCATTGAACCTCTGTTTTGTTGCTCCACATAATATGTAGATTCGGGATTCGTTGGAACATGTCACTCATATGACTGTCACTACATAGTTCGCAGCAAATAGACATATGTTGTACATGTTGCATTTGTTGTGTTTGTTGCATTGTCATTCTGTTCATCTGATTTACTAGCTTTGCAATATCTGCTCTCATGGCTGAGAAGTCATCGAGCTCAATCAACCTGGCTGCCTTCTGTTTAATTTCTCTTCTTGCGTCCCTTTCTCCTTTCCAATTATGATCATTAGCAGTTAAGTTATTTAGCAAGAGTTGAATTTCACTGTATGGCCTGTCCATGCAACTACCCCCACAAGTTGAATCAAGATTCATTTTTGATGTCTCGTCTAACCCATCAACAAAAATGTGCCCCAATACCTCATCAGTCTGATAATGATGCGGGCAGTCTCTGAGTAGCTTCTTGTATCTTTCCCAAGCTTGACGAAGTGTCTCGCCATCCCGTTGTTTGAACCCAAGAATTTGGCTCCTCAGTGACTTTTTCTTCTTAGTAGGGAAAAACTTGATTAAGAATTTCCTTGCCAAATCATCCCAAGTGCGGATTGAGTTCGCGGGCTCCTTTTGCAACCATTCCTTAGCTTCCCCCATCAAGGAAAAGGGAAATAGTGTCAGCCTGACATAGTCCTTGGAAACGTTCGGATAATTGTAAGTGTCCGTAATTTCCAAGAAATTCTGAATATGCCTCTGTGGGTCTTCATGAGATAGACCCATATATTGCCTTGTGGATTGAATCAGATGTACCATGTACTGTTTGAGTTCAAAATGCCCCATGATATCAGGCTTCACGATGTCCTGAGTCATATTAGCAAGATTGGTCCTTGCAGCCTCTATCACCGGACGCTCCTCATTACGTGCCATCTCTATTGGCTGTGGTTGAACTACGATGTCCAACTCTCTTTCTATTCTCGTTTTATCTTCGACCTCCCTCCTTACTCTATGAAGTGTGCGTTCAATTTATGGATCAAAAGAAAGGAGGTTGTTTGCGCTTCTACTCCTCCGCATTCAAGAGACGAGCCTGCGTTAACACAAACAAGGCAAACTGAAAATTAAAACTCGAACAAATAGTTAATAAACGTTTAACTCAGTCAAATAGCTAATTTCTAAGTCCCCGACAAAGGCGCCAAAAACTTGTTGCGACCAATCACACTCACGCAAGTATACGTGGTCGTCAAGTAATAAAGTAGTGAGTAGAGTAACGTCCCACGAAGACTTATGATTAACTTTTGACGGAATGAACTCAATTAACTTATCAATTCAAGAGATTCATCACAAAAGATATAATTAACTAAATTACTACCTAAGAATACCAAGTAAGGAATTAACTAGAAAATCAACCAATACAAATAGCAATTTCGATTAACAATCAATAGGAGAGGATATTCCAGGGTCACGGGTTAGCTAACAATCGTGTACATTCTTGGCTTAAAATAACTAATTGATTTATCTGGATTGTTGATTGATAGGGTTGATATTACTCGTAAGAATCTGTCGAGTCTTTACTCGCCTATCCAAGTTAACTTAATGCCTATATGTCTATGGAATTAAGATTAACAATAATGCATTTACAATTCCTATATTTCAACCAAGCAAGGCAAATAAGTATATGTCTATCCTAATTTCGAATCCGTTCCCCGATGCTCGGGTTCAAGAACCTGCTCTATTTAATTCTATATGCAATCTAGAATTCTCACTTTCGAGTTCAACTCTAGATTCGTAGATAGTATTTCACTGTTAGCTACTCAGTAAAATAATTAAGAACAGAATTAAATAAATAACCCAATATGATAAAATCAATTTTGTCAAATTAAACTTCAAATATAACATTCATGTTTCACCCGTGACCCTAGAATAATAGGGTTCTTAGCCACACATGTTCATACAATCATCAAAAATAATGTTTACAAACATAAAATCAATGAGTACTAGAAAAGATATGGAAGAATCGATCAAATCCGTGCTCCCAAGTGTGTTGCTCTTTCGTTTTCCTCTCCAAAATCCTCTTCCTCGTCCATAATAGGTTTAGGGTGCTTTTATATGAGTTGGGGGTGTCTTGGAGTCAAAATACATGAGTCCTAGTCGAAATAGGATAGATTTACGTCCCGAGCGTCTAGGGCAGCGTGGGGCGCTGGCCTTGGCCCTGGCGCTCAACAATTTTGCATTCTGGAAATTGCGCCCCGCGCTGGCTGTGGCCCTCAAACTTCGACTTTTGCGTTTTTGCTCCGATTTTGCTCCAATTCGCGTCGTTTCGTCCCAAATTGCATCTGAATGATTCTTATACATAGAAATACCATTATTTATCACAAATCATCATATTAAACATATCAATCTTACGAGATATGAGCAAAGTATGAGGCGATTTATACCAAAATATGCATACATTAAGCTAATTATCAGGCCACTTATTCCACTGAATTTGGACTTATGCACCACTAAACCTCGAGGATAGCTCTGTTATTGGAATAAATAAACTAGGTTGTTTTTTCACGTGCATTAAGTGAATATACTAAAGAACAATTATCTGTAGTTTTTTAAAATCTTGTTGATATATCTTTTGCGCTTATGATTAATGGGGACAATGTATTTTATTGCAGAGTGTACCTATGCATGAATTAGAGGGTTATGAGCTTGTTGGCATGACGTTGGAGTATCGACGGGAGTGCAGAAGGGACAGTGTGCTACAATCTCTCACATCCGTACTGCAAAATGCAGTTGCTAAATTGGCCAATGTTGAGTGTCAACATTTGCTTCGTTTGGAGAGTGGTGAAGACGTTGTGAAGGGAATGACTGAATGGAGGCCAAGATTTGCCAACCGAACTGACAGCAATAGATCGTGAAATCAGCCATTAATACTTGTATTATGTTAGACTGCTTATATTATATCCTTGTGTGAACATGGGTTGCCTCGTGCATTAGACTGGCCCTTTAATTGAGAGCATTGGATAATTTTCAACAGGAAGTGTCTAGCTATATATCTCTTGGGCATGTCACAATCCCTTGTTGATCTTATATTATATGTTCCCTCACTGCATATAATGTATATCTATTTTCCTTTGTATGCTTGTTTTTTTCATTTACTCTTCATCTCTCTTTCCTATTGGAGAAATAGAATTCAATGTCATAGGACGAATGATGATTTTACGTTATACCAGTTTTTTACTATTTATAATGCAAGATGATTCTCAAGGAACATCCTCTTGATCATATGGACAATTCATCTATACTAGTGTTTAAATTGTTCAACCGATATTTTTACTAACTAAATCGCATTGCCGGTGCAAAAATCAATTGTAGATTTGCTAATTCAACAAATAAAAGTTACTTACGATTAACCGCGTGAAGCGCCAATAATTTTACCAGTAACATTCTACTATTGAGTATGTGTGGAATAATTGTATTTAGGCGTGATTAAACCGAACAGAAAAATCTCACCAAATCGAAAAGTCAAACCAAACCGACATATGAATATATAAATTTTATATATACTTTTACGACTTTATATAGAATTTTTAAAAGAAATATCTAGAAATATTTGGGTGCCAATCATCTCTTTGTTCTTCCATATTTATATGTTAAGATTTTTTATATCTTTTCGAATTTGAAATGGCATTTCGATAATTTGAAATTAAATAGAACATATCATTACTTAGTTAGCATATTGATTTTTATATTTAATTATTAAATTTGGTTAACATTGAAAGCGAACATCAGTGAAAAAATATTATTAGACGACTAAAAAAATAACTATTATGTGTTACTAAAAGAATTCTTCCGAAAGAATATTTTAATAGATCATATATTTGTTATTTTTTTTAAAATTTTTACTAAAAATATATTCACTTATCAAAACTTTATCTGTAACTTTGACAAAGTAAGATTGAAATAATATTCGTATCACAAAAAATCCGAAAAATCTGAGAAAACTGAACCAATCCGACCGATAAAGTTGGTTTAGTTTGGTTTTGATAAAAATAGAACCACGATCCATGTACACCCCTAATCGTACAATTGTGAATGATAAATGGTACAAGAATCTGAAGATTACTCCCTTAATAAATCGCATTTAGCAAATATAAATCGTATTTTTTAAATGCGACTTATAAATCGCATTTTTCAAATGTGACATACCATCTTAACTAGCTTATAAGATTGAGTTGGTTCACATAGTTCGTCCCTTGGAATTTTTTAATAGCATTGACGAATCGGGCCGAATTTTTTAATGGGGCATGCAATCAAACACTACTCTTAAAAAATGAAATGGAACATAGCAACAAAGAAATATGAATAAAAATAAAGATATAATATAATGTCACTGTCACGACCCAGAATTTCCACCTTCGAGACCATGATGATGCCTAACATTTCACTTGCTAGGCAAACCAACGATAGAATAGTTTTAAGCCATTTTTTATAACAAATCGAATTAACCGATGCCAATTAAAGTAATAACTGTAGTAGAACTGCAATAAAGTGCAAAAAATTCATAACAACCGAAATATCTAAATACAACTCATAACTAGTGTCATAAGTGCACGAGCATATAGAATAATACAGATAATGATCTGAATGAAAAAACAAATTGTCTGAAAGGAAATAAACAGCTAGGATTAAGTAGAAGGGGTCTTCAGGGCTGCGAACGCCGAGCAGGTGTACCTCAAGTCTCCGTCAGATGTCTGATCCAAGCAATCTACTAACTGTCGCTGGGACCGACTCCAAAGTCTGGATAAGAAGTGCAGAGTATAGTATGAGTAAAACCGACTCCATGTACTCTGTAAGTGTTGATCATAACCTCGACGAAGTAGTGACAAGGCTAAGACGGGTCACTTACAATAACCTGTATGCAGTATAATAATAATGCAGAAAGGAAATACAGAAAAATAAAGCAGTTAAATCATAACAGTAAAACCAATCCTCGAAAACCAGTAAAATCAGAAATACCAATCCTCAGAATCTCGTATCAACACATCAAAACCAACATAACACAACAATAGCACAAAACACTCAAATTGTTGCGACGCCCAACCCGATCATATCGTACAAACACGATCCTCCCTTATTTCACTATATCAATAACAACAATAATAAGTAAAATTTATTGTGGTGTGCAACCCTATCCCACCATATAATCAGAATCAATATTGTAATTCTCTCTTATTTCACCATATACACCCTCTCTTATTCCACCTGTTGCAGCGTGCAACCCTATCCCACCATATCAATATCAATCCTCCCTTATTCCATCTATTGCAGAGTATAACCTGATCCATAAACACAAATCAAAAAATAAAATCAATTCAATAACTCGAATCACAAGAATCTCTATGATTAACGAATATGAAAGCAGAACCTTAAGGAAAATCTCGTACCAAATCAAGAATTTGCTAAAATTAATACTTAGCAGCAATACAAGTCAAATAATGAAAACTAAAAGGTACAAGTAATTCAATTAAGGCAAGCAGCAATTAAATCATGGAAGCATGGGAGAGCCAACATTTTAATACGAGAATAATAAATGACAGGTACTAAATAAAGGCATAGGATGTAACTAAAGCATGTAACTGTTAAGACATGGAATAAAAAAATTAATGAAATACGGAAAAGCATGGAAACAAGTATTTTGACGGAGTATATACACTCGTCACCTCGCATATACGCCACTACACATGAATTTCACATAGCACATAGCTCAAGGGTTCTTAATTCTCTCAAATCAAGGTTAGACACAACACTTACCTAGCTCCGCAAGCAAATCAAAGCTCTACCGGGGCCTTTTTCTCTAAATTCGCCTCTGAATCAACCGAATCTAACCAAAATCGACTCAATAACATCAAATAATGCTAGGAAAATCAATTAAAATATATAAAGTTAAGATCTTTACACTTTTCTCAAAAGTCAACCCCGGGCTCGCTTGCTCAAAACCCGAGATTCAGACCAAATTCCATTCATCTCTTAAATTTTGCAAAAAAAACCCCAATTCTTCCCAAATCCCTAATTTTCTACCATGAAAGAACAAAGATTAAGGCTGAAAATTAATAGGTGATGATGAAAATAGAAGAAAATAAGTTCAAGTACACTAACCTATGAAAAGGGTGATGAAATTTCTCCTCCAAATCGCCTCTAGGCCAAGCTCTAATGAAAAAATAGTGAAAAATGGGTGAAATCCCGTGTTTGAAATATTTTAAGGTATAGGCTGCCAAGTTCGCAATGCACAGCGTCCCAAATGCCCTACGCATTCGTGAGATATGCTCCGCGTTCACGATAGTTCTCATCCCCTGACCATTGCGTTCGCGACCAAGTGATCACGTTCATGTAGCACACAAGCTCAGCTCCTACAAAGCCCACAATGCTTCGTGTTCGCGGAGGAACAGACATGTATGCGAAGGGAAAGCCCCCATCCACTCGTGTTCACATATAGTACTTCGTGTTCGCGAAGAGAAAAATCCACCCTAGTCCCAAACTACTCATCACGGTCGCGGGAGTATCTTCACGGTCGTGAAGAAGCATGCACCAGAATCTAGCAGAAGCTAAACCAACATGTTTCCTAAGTTCAAGAACATCTGTCGCCTATCCAAAACTCACCCGAGCCCTTGGGACTCCAAAACAAACATGCACACAAGTCCAGAAATATCATGCAAACTCGCTCGTGCATTCAGAAAACCAAAATAACACCTAGAGCTACGAATCGGACACCAAAATGAATGAAATGTTAAATGAAGCTTAAGGTCATGTAATTTTTCAACCGGACGTCCGAATCACGTCAAATCAACTCTGTTTTGCACCAAATTTTGCAAATAGGTCATAAATACTATATGAACTTATACCCAATTCTGGAACCGATGAAACATAGTCAACTCACGATCAAATTTAGGAATCCTTTAAACCTTTATGATAAATCAAGTTAGGGACTTCTGAATTAGGTTCTGGGTAGACAATCGAGTCCTAAATCACGATACGGACCCACCGGGACCATCAAAACACTGATACGGGTCCATTTACACAAAGCGTTGACTGTATTCAACTCAAATGAGTTTTAAGGTACAATTTCACATTTTCATCAATTTTCTCATAAAACCTTCTAGAAAAAAACATGTATTGTTCATGCAAATTGAGGAAGGTTAAACGGATATATTCGAGGTCTCGGAACACATAAATGAAGGGTAAAACTATAAATGGCCTATAGGGTCATCAGATTCTCCACCTCTAAAACAAATGTTCATCCTCGAATGGACATAGAAAAGTACATGGACTGGTGAAAAGGTGTGCATTCTACTCCGCATGTCTGACTCGGACTCCCACATGCTTCTTCGATCAGCCGACCCCTCCACTTCACTCGAACTGAAGGATAAAACATAGACCTCAATTGTTGGGCCTGCTGAGCTAGAATAGCCACCGACTCTTTCTCATAAGTCAAATCCTTGTCCAATTTGACTGAGATGAAATCTAGCACATGGAATAGATCACCGTGATACTTCCAGAGTATAGACACATGGAACACCGGATGGACTGCTGATAAACTAGGTGGAAATGTGAGCTTGTAGGCCACCTCACCCACTCTCTTAAGAATCTCAAAGGGTCTGATATACCTAGGGCCCAACTTTCCCTTCTTTCCCAACCTCATCACACGCTTCATGGGTGAAACCCGGAGCAATACCCTCTCTCCAACCATGAATGCAACATCACAAAATCTACGGTCGGCATAACTCTTCTGCCTAGACTGACCGATGCGAAGTCGATCCTTAATAATCTTGACCTTATCCAAGGCATCTTGTACCAAATCTGTACCCAGCAACCAAGCCTCGCCCGGCTCAAACCAACGAACTGGTGAACGGCACCGCCTCCCATACAAGGCATAATAAGGAGCCATCGAATGCTAGACTGGTAGTTGTTGTTGTAGGCAAACTCCACAAGCGGAAAGAACTGATCCCAAGAACCCCCGAAATCCATAATGCAAACGCGAAGCATATCCTCTAATATCTTAATAGTGCGCTCGGACAGTCCGTCCGTGTGGGGATGAAATGTTGTGCTCAACTCAATCTGCATTCCCAACTCATGTTGTAGGTCCCTACAGAAGTGGGAGGTAAACTTCGTACCTCGATAAAAAAATTATAGACACGGGCACACCGTGAAGACGGACGATCTTGAACATGTAGATCTCACCTAACCGCTTTGAGGAATATGTAACTGCCACTGGAATGAAATGTGCCGACTTGGTCAACCTGTCCACAATGACCCATACCGCGTCGAACTTTTTCTGAGTCTGCAGGAGTCCAACAACAAAATTCATAGTGATATGCTCCCACTTCCACTTAGGAATCTCTAACCTCTTAAGCAAACCACCAGGCCCTCGATGCTCATATTTTACTTGCATACAATTTAGACACCGAGCTACATATGCAACTATATCCTTCTTTATCCTCCTCCACCAATAATGCTACCTCAAGTCCTAATACATCTTGGCGGACCCGAATGAATAGAATACCGGGAACTGCGGGCCTCCTCAAGAATCAATTCACGAAGCATGTTTACATTGGGCACACAAAAACGACCCTGCATCCTCAAAACCCCATCATCTCTAACAGTGACCTGCTTGGCACCACTATGCCACACCGTGTTCTTGAGTACAAGAAAATGGGGATCATCACACCGATGCTCTCTTATTCGCTCATACAAGGAAGATGGAGCGACTGTGCAAGCTAGCACACGACTGGGCTCTGAAACATCTAACCTTACAAATCGATTGGCCAAAGCTTGAACATTTGCTGTAAGCGGTCTCTCACTACTTGGGATATACGCAAGGCTACCCATACTCACTGCCTTTCTCTCAAGGTATCGACCAACACATTGGCCTTCGCGGGATGATACAAAATGGTGATATCATAGTCTTTCAACAGCTCTAACCACCTCCTCTGCCTCAAGTTGAGATCCTTCTGCTTGAAAAAATACTGTGGACTCCGATAATCCTTCAACTTTCGTGACGCATATGCAATCACCCTGCTATCCTGCATCAATACCACACTGAGCCTAATACGAGATGCATCGCAATACAATGTGTCATATCCTGAACCTGTGGGCAACACCAACACTGGCGCCGTAGTCAAAGAAGAATTGAGCTTCTGAAAGCTTAACTCACACTCATCCGACCATCTAAACGAGGCATCATTTTGGGTCAATCTAGTCAATGGGGCTGCTATGGATGAAAACCCTTACATGAACTGACGATAATAACCCGTCAAACCAAGGGAAACTCCGGATCTCTGTAGCTGAAGTAGCTCTAGTCCAGTTCTGAACTGCCTTAATCTTCTTATGATCCACCTTTATGCCCTCTTCTGATACAACATGTCCCAAAAAGGCAACTCAGTCTAACCAAAACTCACACTTTGAAAATTTGGCATATAACTGGCTATCTCTCAAAGCTTGAAGTATAATCCGAAGATGTTGATCATGCTCCTCTCGGCTGGGGGAATAGATCAAGATATCATCAATGAATACAATCACAAAAGAATCCAAATAAGGCTTGAACACCCGCTTCATCAGATCTATACATGTTGCTGGGGAATTTTTCAACCCAAATGACATCACTAGGAACTCATAATGCCCATACCGAGTCCGAAAAGACGTCTTAGGGACATCGTACACCCTAATCATCAACTGATAGTATCCAGAGATCAAATCAATCTTCGAAAACACCTTGGCATCCTGTAGCTAATCAAATAAGTCATCAATCCTTGGCAACATATACTTGTTCTTGATAGTGACCTTGTTCAACTACCAATAGTCTATACACATCCTCATCGGTCCATCTTTCTTCTTCAGAAATAACACGGGCGCACCCCAGGGCGAGACACTACGTCTAATTAATCCCTTTTCAAGAAAATATTGCAATTTCTCCTTCAACTCCGGTAGGGCCATACAGTACGGTGGAATAGAAGTAGTCTGAGTGCCCATAGCCAAATCGATACATCCCCGACAGATTTGCAGGAAATACCTCTAGAAACTCACGCACGACAGTTACTGAATCCATGGAAGAAACCTCCATACTAGAATTACGGACATAGGCCACATAAGCTAGCCATCCCTTATCAACCATATGTCGATCCTTTACATAAGAAATATCTTTGTTGGTAGAGTGGCCAGGAGTCCCTTCTCAACCATATGTCGATCCTTTACATAAGAAATATCTATGTTGGTTGAGTGGCCAGGAGTCCCTCTCCACAATAATCGAGGCAACCTCAACATGGCTATGGTTGACTTCTGGCGTGACAGTCCAATATAGCATGATAAGGTGACAACCAATCCATACCGAAGATAACATCAAAATCTACCATAGCAAGAAGTAGAAGATCTATGCTAGCCTCAAGACTCCTACTAGTAATCACATGCGAGCGATAGATGCGATCTACAACAATAGAATCTTGTCACGACCCCAAATCACAACTGGTCGTGATGGTGTCTATCGTGGAACTAGGCTAGCCAACCATTTCAGACTATCAATATATTTCATAATTTCCCAAAATTAGCAGATTTAAAAATAGCAGAATGAGAGGAACAAATTATACACCTTCCGAAAACCCGGAGTCAACAGTCATGAGCATCTAAGACTGAAAATACAATGTACAACAGTGACTTGCTACAACAAAAGTCTGAGGTACAGAAGACCAAAAGAAACTATAATCTGAGGGAAGGAAAGGAGGTGAGTTGGGGATGCTGAGCAGCTACCTCAATCCTCGAACAAATCCAAGCTCTTCTGGAAATCAACTAGTGGGATGGTTCAGTACCTGGATCTGCACACAGAGGTGCAGAGAATAACGTGAGTATGCTAACTCAGTAAGTAACCAAAGTATCTAAAACCATGAGTGTAGTGACGAGCATTTATAAATCATGAAAATCCGTATAATAAGTGACTGTGGAAATAAGTAAATCAAGTTAGGAATTTACATCTCCGAGTATTTCATAAAACTCCAGTTTCCATTTAAAAATCTCGTATAAAAACATTTATCCAACATTTATCATCAGAGGCTCAGTGTAAAGAAGAGTGAAAAATAGTAGTTTCATAAAATATAAGCTCCTCAGGCACAGTATCACTCACATTAAAGCCTCTCGGGCAAGCCTCTTAGTCACTCATGACTCTACTCTCATAAGTCGATGCTCACACTCAGCACTCTCACTCATCAGGTACCATATAACAACTGATGCGGCGTATAGCCCGCTCCTATACGTGTGTGTATATATATATATATATATATATTGTTGCGACGCCAGCCCGATCCATATATAATGTATATTGTTGCGGCGTGCAGCCCAATCCATTTAATAATCGACTGCGCTCACTGGGGGTGTACAGACTCCTGGAGGAGCTCCTTCAGCCCAAGCGCTATATTGCTGCGACGTGTAGCCTGGTCCAATATATATATTGATGCGGCGTGCAGCCCGATCCATATATAATATATATTGATGTGGCGTGCAGCCCGATACACATATAATAATATATATTGCTACGGCATGCAGCCCGATCCACATATAATATATATATTATTGCGGCGTGCAGCTCGATCCATAACTATCCTCTATTACTCGGCCCTCAGCCTCATTACATATATATCCATGACTGCCCTTATACTCACATACTCGGATCTCGGCCTCACTACATATATACTCATAAATGCCCTCATAAACTCGGCGCTCGGCCTAACACATATATATTGTTGCGGCGTGCAGCCCGATCCATAGCCATCCTCACATACTCGGCTCTCGGCCTGAATCGGTCACCCTCACAAGATACTTGGGCAATTCATCTCAACTCACGGGTCTCATCCCAAAATACTTTTCATAGTTTTCAAAGCAGTGTGATAACAATGAAAATAACAACAAGTCGAAAACATGACTGAGTTCACAATTGTTCTATCATGATTGTGTAAGAATAGTGTAAAAGTACCTCTGAGGGTCTAAACAGGTCGGCAAAAGGCCCCAATCATGGAAAATAACCCTGAGGGTCTAAACAGGACGGCACGAGGCCCCAAACATGGCTCACAGCCCATAAACAAATATAAATTTCTAAAATATAGGATATCATAAGGTTTCAAATCGAATACGCGGCTTAATAGTCGCTACGGGACGGACCAAGTCATAACCCCTATCAGTGCACACCCACACACTTATCACCTAGCATGTGCGTACCTTATTTACTACAACAATATCAAATACCAGGGTGTCATACCCTCAAGTTTAGAGTTACAATCATTACTTACCTCAAAACAGCCCAAAATCTACTTTGCGATGTGCTTCCCCCTCGAATTGGCTCCCAAGTGCTCTGAATCTAACCAAAATCGGATTAGCATCATCAATATACGCTAACGGAAACAAAACCCAATCGAAAGATACAAATTTTAACACAATTCTCGAAATTCGGCCAAACCTGAGCCCTGGGCCGACATCTTGGAATTTGATAAAATTTACATCACTAGAATCCTCGTCCTCCCACGATTATATACATAACAAGAACACTAAAATCGGATCACAATTTCCCACTCAAATCCTCATAAGAAAATTCCAAATTCCATGCACCTTTCTTCCCCAAATTTGGGTTTAATTTCAACAATTTTTCGGTTTAATTACTTAGAAAACGATATAGAAATGAGTTATGAATTTGGAAACCCTACCTCCAATAGAGAGCCTTTGATTCCTTCTTCAAACCCTCTCAATTAGCTCTCAACCCGCTTGAAAATGGAGGAAAGTGATGAAAAACTTCACAACAATGGGCTTTAAAACATTTTGCCAAGCACTTAAAATCCCTTCAGTGCGATCGCGACTCTAGCCATGCGATCGCGATGCACATACCAGCCAACTCAATGTGATCGCATACCAATACACGCGATCGCATATAACAACTCTCCACCCCACACACATGCCTCAGAACCTCTACGCGATCGCACCAACACCCACACGATCGCACTGCTTTACCTGACCAATCTATGCGATCGCAATCCTAACTAGGCGATCACATAGAACAAAAATTCCTGCCCCACTCTTTTACTCTACGCGATCGCAGATGAACTCACGCGATCGCAATGAACAATTCACTGCTGCTAAAACACCAGAACAACCAGCAACCTCCCAAAGACCAAAAATGTCCGTTTGAGCATCTGAAATACACCCGAGGCCCCCGGTACCTCAACCAAACCTACCAACATATCCCATAACATCATTCAACCTTAGTAGAGCCTTCGAAACACCAAAAACAATGCAGAAATACCAAAATCACATCAAATTCAAGCCTATGAACTTTGAAATTTCTACACTTCACCAAAGATGCCGAAACCATCCAATACACATCCGCTTGACCTGAAAATTTGCACACATATCCAACATGACATTACGAACCTGCTCCAACTGTCGGAATTCCATTCCGACCCCGATAGCCTATTTTCCCCTGCCGACCGGAAATCGCCAAAAACTAACTTTCACCAATTCAAGCCTAATTCTACACCGGACATCCAAACATCATTCTGAACACACTCCTAAGTACCAAATCACCCAACGAAGCTATCCGAACCATAAAATCTGCAATCTGGTCATTTACCAATAAGTCAACTTCCAATTGACTTTTCCACTATTGAACCAAGATAAGAGACTAAGTG
>ML384725.1:43844-62784 GCA_005239525.1 Nicotiana knightiana | reverse complement strand
ATGAACCTGGACGCTCTGATACCAACTTGTCACGACCCGATTTACCCTCCGAAAGGCATCATGGCGGCACCTAGTCTCTACGACTAGGTAAGCCTAATTGCAGAACAGATATAAAATTGAGGCAATGAAATAAAGACGAAAATAAGTAAAAATACAAATGAAATATTGCCACTTGGCGCGTACAAAATACAATTTCCCAAAAACCCGGAATATCACTTTAGTCACAGGCTCTGTCTCAAAATAGCTCTATACAACGTGAGGGAATTACATGGAAAAAAAATCTATTTAAATCTGGAGTGGAAGGTGACTCGAAGGACTCTACGGACGCGGCATAATTACCTTTCGGTCTCCTAGAAGCTGCTGCTCGGACCCCTAGCCACGAAACTGACCGCTGGTACCTGGATCTGCACACGAAAAATATGTGCAGGAAAGGGCATGAGTACACCACAAATTGGTACCCAGTAAGTGCCAAGCCTAACCCCAGTCGAGTAATGACGAGGTCAGGTTAAGGCTCTACTGGATTTTTATAGTAAAACAGTTTAAAATTTGAACAGAGAGATATAATAAGCTAAGGCAAATCAGTAGGAAAAATGAGCTAAAAGAAAATAATAACAGGGAGCCCTCGGCTTAGCACAACATATATCACAGTAACAAGTATGCAATGCAGTACAGGGGGAAAGCTCCCGAAATCTCATCCGTAGTCCCAATTTAAAAATGCAATGCACTACAGAGGGAAAGCTCCCGAAATCTCGTCCGTAATCCCAATTTAAATATGCTATGCAGTATAGGGGAAAGCTCCCGGAATCTCGTCCGTAGTCCCAATTTAAATAGGCTATGCAGTACATGGGGAAAGCTCCTGGAATCTCCTCTGTAGTCCCAATTTAAATATGCAATGCAGTACAAATACCGGATACAATTTTTATTTAAAACAGTTCAAGAAAATCACAGGCAAAAATATGGATAAAACTACATAAACATGGTACACATAGTAACAACTAGGGGAAGTTCAAGTAAAGCAGGTAGGCATGCTACTTCCTAATCTAAACTACATAGTCAATACATGAGACGGTGAAATAGGAATGAAATAATTTAAGTCATGGAGGGAAAAATGGAGTTTTAGCAACAATGGCCCGTGTACGTACTCGCCACCTCACGTACACGGCGCCCAAACAACATAAAACATTATTCAAATAGCCTAACGGGAAGACCCCCAACACAGAGTTAGGCCATCCACTTACCTCGATTGCGCTACTCAACTCAAAACCATGCTCTTGCCACGAGTATCCGTCTCCGAATGGCCCAAATTTATTCAATTCGATTGCATAATGTAAATATCACTTTAAGGAATCAAAATAGCTAATAAGTTCGAAGCTAATACGCTAAATTAGGAAAAATTGCCCAAAAAGTCCCTCGGGCCCACGTCTCAGAATCGGGTAAAAATTATAAATTTTGGACACCCATTTACTCACGATTCTAACCATACAAGAATTACTCAAATCGGATATCAAAATCTCGATCAAAACTCAAGAATTTGGCCTAGGAACCTTATCTAATTTTTCCCAATTTCTCCATCATAATTTCGAATTTAAAGGGGTAGATTAACGAGTATAATCATGAAAATTAGTCTAAACCGAGTAGGAATCACTTACCTAAATTGCCCAGGTGAAAATCTCCCCAAAAATCACAATTTCCCGAGCTCCCAACTTCAAAATATGAAAAATGGTTCAAACCCTCAATTTTGGGTATTTAATGTTCTACCCAGTTATTCTTCAGTGCGATCGCAGACACCCAGTCATGATCGCGGAGAGTAATCCACACATGCCACTCTTTTCCTCTACACGAACGCAGGGTCCTGCTCGCGATCGCGTACCTCAACCAACTAAACCTACACGGTCGCGGTTGGCTTCACGCGACCCGTAGAATAACACCCAAATCCCTGTTGCCTAAGACTCCTCTACACGAACGCGCACACACCCATGCGAACGCACAGGTCAAGGCTGCCCAACCTATGTGATCGCAAACCTTTTTACGCGATCGCATATAACAAAAATCTGCCTGCCTCAACTTCACTCTACGCGATTGCGGATTCATCCACGCGATCACAATGAACGAATGACTGTTGCTGTAAAACCTGAAAAACCAGCAAACTCCCAAGGGCTAAAAATGCCTGTTTGAGCATCCGAAATACACCCGAGGCCCCCGGGACCTCAACCGAACTTACCTACCAGTCCTAATACCTTATTCAAACTTAGTCGATCCTCCAAAACACATCACATAACCTCAAAATCACCAAGTATACATGGATTCAAGCCTAAGAACTTATGAAATTTCCAAAATCTACAACTGATGCCGAAACACGTCAAAACTAGTCCGAATGACCTCAAATTTTACACACAGGTCACAATTGACACAACGAACCTACAGCCACTCTCGGAATTCCATTCCTAGTCCGATATCAAAATTTCACCTATCGGCCGAAATCGCCGAAATTCTAACTTTCGCCAATTCAAGCCTAAATCTACTACAAACCTCAAAAATGCGTTCTGGACACGCTCCTAACTCCTAAATCACCCAAAGGAGTCGACGGAATCCCATTTCGGACCCGTCTTTTCATAGTTCCAACTACGGTCCGATTTCTAAAGCTTAAACTCCCATATAAGGACTATGTGTCCAAAAACTCTCCGAATTTCACCACTCAACATTCCGACAAGTCCCAAAAGCAGAAATAGACATGGGAAAAACTGTTATTAGGGGATCGGGGCGCTAACTTTCAAAACGACCTACCGGGTCGTTACATTATTCAAAGATGTTTAGTATTAATTCTTCTATATTTCATTCATTCATCACTAATAATGCATAACATAGATTAATCAATATAGGTCGAGACATATTATTTTTAATATTCATCGATATAGGTCTAAACGTTTTGTTTTTAATATTCATCGATGCATCTAAGTAAGTTATAAGTCGATGAATCAATTTACAAATATATATATTTTATGATGATCAATTATATATACCAATTAGATTATTGCTTCTTCGCAAGTCTCCCCAAAAGAATCTGACCCTGTGACCTTAGCGCTTCATGTTCTTATATATATATATACACACACACACACACACACACACGCGCACACACACATACTTCGTATTACTACTTTAACTATATATAGCTTGTTATAGCATATGTTAGTCTATTCATTATTTGTATTACAAAATAAAGTGTTAACGGATTATATTTATATTATTTAGATAGTAAATATTAAAGTGATTCAAAAGTTTGACCATGTTTGACCTAATAACCGACCAACTTTGGTCGGTTATTTTCCAGGAAACAAAATATACCGACCAAAGTTGGTCGGTAAATGCTTCCCCTGCAATAACCGACTAACTTTGGTCGGTAAACTTAAATATAAATTTTATAATATAATTATTAAAACTTAAAAAGGTGGGTCCACATTACCAATCGGTAATCAAAAAGCTGCTTTGACTAAGCAAGTAGATCAATATACCGACCAACTTAAAAAAAATTAAAATATTCTTTTTGTAGTTTCCGTCCGGGTTGAACGGTTTTTGGGTTGCTTTTGTTGACCGACCAACGTTGGTCGATTTTCCCCTAATTTCTATTAGTGATATATGTAATTAACATGGGCCAAAGTACAATGAAGCATGTGGAATCGAATAGGCATCACAGTTTTGACTATACTGAATTTTTTGTTTGAGCCAACTCAGATTTGAATGAAGACTCGTGCAGTTAAAAGTAGATTTCTTAATGTTTAAATCTCATATAAATGTGTGTATACACTAATTAGAGGATGTTGATCTTTACTCAATATGCAATATCTTTCTAATGCTTAATCAAAAAGAAAGAGAGAAGTGTGCACATAATGAGTAGTATATCTTACACAAAGGGATTGCCCCAATTAGCTAATTCCAATACTTTATCGAGTACTTGCGTCTTAGTTGAAATTTATCATTTTTATTTAGCAGATCATTTTTTAATATCGTTGAATATTTTATTTGCTTATCACAGTAAATGATTTAAATAAATTAACTTTTACAAAAATTGTGTGAAAAATTAATTGACTTGTGTTTACAAGATTAAATATTTATACTGTGCAACCCACCGGAAAATTGGCTTTTAGAAAACGAAAACTAAGACAGTTGATAATTATTATTTTTTTGTATAAATTTAAGTTTGTCCACTGACGTTATAAGATATTTGCATATTAATGTAACTGACCAATTACAACATGTTAACTACCATATTGTCCAAGCTACCATGATTGGCATAGACACTCACTCTAGCTGATTGTGTGTTTATATTCTACATTGTTTGCGAATAAAACTTAAACTCAATTGTTATCCATACTATGCAGATTGGTTGAAGAGAAATCTTGGAGCAAAAGTTGTCTTCATATAACCTATAGGTCACAGGTTCGAACCATAAAAGCAGACACTAATACTTGCATTAGGGTAGACTATCTACAATACACCCCTTAGGTACGGCCCTTCCCCGGACCCTGCATGAATGCGAGATGCTTCGTGCACCGGGCTGCCCTCACTATGTAGATAGGTCATCAATGAACAATGATATAGCCAATTACTAGATTCCCAAGAATAGGACTAGGAACTTGAAAAGATGAATACAAGAATAATCATGTTCTACATTTGCATGCATGTACTAGATTCTACAACATATAAGCTACATCTCTGCTGCTTGGAAATGGCAGCTCTCTGGAGTTGGCTAATGCTGTATTATTATCAGGTGCTAGAATCTGCATTTACAATGCAACTGTATCTTTGACCTCCCTTCCAGTTCCATCAGTTAAACACTTCCAGTTAATCTTACTCCTCCGTGGGAGGATCCACCCAGCGGCCGTTATCTTTAATTAGCTGGATCAAGGCATCTGTTGCATGCTCCATTTGAATACCGCGTTTTACCACCGTCTGATAGAAATTTCGTTCACCAGTAATGGAAACATATTAGTTATAAGTATTACAAAATTTGAAAACTAGCAATTCTTTATATTGTATTTCAATGGCTCAAAGACTTGTTTTGCTTCTTGCTAGTGAAGACACTACCAATGTGTTTTAAGGAATTATATGAGACTAATTGGTACTCCTTTCAGAAAATTACATCGTATAACTTCATTTTCTTTAGCTGTTTTTTGAGCAAATTGCGTACTTTCAAGCTGTGATATATTGGCATTTTCAGATGAGAGATAATAACAACCATGTAGCATATGTGCATCTATTGTTGATTATCTTTTAGGCCAGTATGTTGGCTGAAGAGGCATTGTTCGCTCGCACTTTTTGTACTTCAAGAGACATTTTAGTCTTAAATTTTCTTACAGTTTTAACATTATATAGTGAATAGTGCAAGCCAGATGCATCTTACTTGGTTACTCGCAATGAAGTTCTTAGTTGTGAAGAGCATTAATAAAATAAGGGAAATAAAAGCTTGGTACCTTGCCGACGTAAAGGTCAATCTTCCCAGGAGCACCACCAACATATCCAAAGTCAGCATCAGCCATCTCCCCAGGTCCATTCACAATGCAACCCATGATGGCAATCTGAAAAGGAAAGTGACGACACAACACAAGCCATTTCATTAATATACTCAGAAACTTAAGAAATCCAATGACAGTAAGCATTAGGGTCGCGTAATTACTGAAACACCGGGCAAGTGTGACGTCTTCTCCCTTATTTGAGCACTTATCTCTTGAAGATCAAATAAAGTTCTGCCACACGATGGGCATGATACGTACTCCTGAAAGGGATACACATAATATGGAAATGAATCATGTTACTATAAATTGGTTCAGATTGTTGCCTTATATTTCACTTCCCATTACCGTTTTAGTGTTCCGCATTCTGCACCCTTGAAGCAAATTGAAAGATGTATTTCTGAGGAAATCAAAATCCTGATCTGGAGCTTCCAAGAGAATACCATCTCCGAGCCCATCTACTAAAAGAGCTCCTGCATTTGCCCCGGCACCAATCACTAAATCATCCCTGTCATGTTGAAATTTTCATAAGCTAAATTCTAAACAACCTCCACATGTCAGATTTTAGGTAAGTGAAGTCTGCTTTACCATACCTGTGGGTATCATTGGGAAAGTGTATGTGATGAATCACGGGGAAGTTCAATGAATTCTCAGAGAGATACTCAAAAAGCCTGCAACAGTAGATATTTTTTGGTTATCAGGATCAAGAAGGTTATGAAAATGCAGCTGCTAAGTATGTTTCCTAGAGTAATTCTGCCTTTAAGAAGGTTTATACAAGTGAGATACGTAAGTACATGTATGTCATATTGATTATGTCCCATCAAGGATAACTGGTAACCGCTTTACTATAAGAGAACTTGATTATTTTCAATACAAATGCAACATACCTCCTGGCTGCATGAACTCTGCCAGTTTTCTCTTCTGTATATGGCAGATTATGAAGAATCATAGTAACATCAGTGCTCTTTAGGATTTCCAACTCATCTTTTGATTCATCACCACAAATAGACACAACCAATCGTGTACCTGAAGGAGGTTCCTAGTCTAGCCTGATTACTAAAGTTTTGGAATATAATGAATTCAAAGAACTTAAAAAACTATTACGGTTATCACACCTTCTGGAAGAAGCTTGTGAGCACCACCAGATAACTCCGTCAGAGTAACCAATACCATGGCATTGGGTAATGGCTTCGTCAATTGCTCTGAGAGTGGAGTAATGACTCCCATGCTTATGTCAACCAATCTTTTGAGAGCCAGACGCTGTTCATTTTGCAATACACACAATCAAGTCATTCTCACAGTTTCCATAAACAAAAGGGATCGAGCAAAAATAATCTGCACTAGAAATGCTAAATTTTAACATACTAGTCCGAGCATCATCAAAAATAACTTAGATACTTAAATTGTTGTTGTTGTTTTTGTTATACTTAAATTACTACATAGAAAACACAAGGGTCCTTACAGAATCTTTATCATCTACTGGAGGAAGTTCCCTCAACAGGATTGAGTCCACAGTTGCCAGATCCTGCAAAACCACGATTATAATTTAGCACAAAGACGGTGCACAACCAAAGGAGAAGAATTAGTTCAAGAATTATACCTTAAATGGCATGCCCACGACAAGCTTTGCCGCTAATGATCTGTACAGAAGTTCAGGGGTCTGCGAAACCAAAAGATAAGGCTATTTTTCAGGGAAGATAAAATAAAGAAAACAATTGGAGCTAGAAAATTGACAAAAATTAGCATATAATAAAATCGATTAGTAGAATTATATATTACAAATCATTCATAGAGAAGTGGCAGATAAGACCTTCAATTGATCCAAAGAAACAGACATGAGAACAGAACCATCTCGATGCAACACGCCTCTGTAGTCTACTTCATCACCCTGTTACAAAAATCAAAACATTTGTTTGCTTCACAAGTGCAGCCTCATATAGCAAATCTGCTCAGGTTTTAAAACTGACCTCCTTTTGAGCTGGCAATTCCCCTGACCTACGTTGAAAGTCAAAATAACGTCTGTTCTTTTCTTCAAAAGGGGCCTGATAAAGGAAGTAGAAATTTTACTACATTGTCAAAACTTAAGGTCCTAAAGCACATTCATAAGTAATCAATCATGTGGGATGAAAACACTACCACTCCTTGTTGAAGTTCAGCTGCTCTCTTTCCAAGGTTTGCCAACCGTCGACAGGGATCTATCTCCTCCTCTGGAGGTTCAGTTAGGGAAACTCTAATTGTATCACCCAGACCATCCTGCATGAATAGAAAATTTTCTTCTTTGGAAAGTCGAGCAATACGTTTATGATGATAAAGACACAGAAAATTTTTCAAGACATGAGGAACATATGTGAGATTAGATTACCTTATTATAGTAATTTGCTGGCATAAACACAGTTAAACTTTTAAAAATCAAAATGTGATAAATCACAAGTACGCATTTTCTGTTGCTAGAGAAGCCGCTCTAATTGAACACATTATTGCTTTTAGCTTAAATTACGTCTTCTGATTAGCATAATTTAACAAATATATTCCTGCTTTGAGTCATTTTCTGACAGCAAATACCTTATTGCTTGAATCAATGAATATGTATCACTGAGTACAAAAATATCTGGTGTATCCAGAAAACTTGTCTAAATGGAGCTGGAACCAAAAGAATAAAGATGTTACTTTCAACAAGACGCTCATCCTTTACTGTTACTCATCCAGAGTTCTAAAATTGTACCTGAAGAAGTGTGCCAATGCCGATTGCAGACTTCATCCTTCCGTCCTCACCTTCACCAGCTTCAGTAACTCCCAAGTGTAAAGGATAATCCCATCCTTGAACATACATCTCAGCTACAAGAAGGCGATACGCCTGAACCATAACTACTGGATTGCTAGCTTTCATTGAGAAGACGAAATTGTGGAAGTCCAACTTTCGACAAATTCTAGCAAACTCAAATGCTGATTCAACCTGTTACCACATTTAGATGATAAAAATTAATTAAAGAATACAACAACAATGACTAGAACAAAATATTCTAGATAAGTAATTCAGTTACTGCTCACCATTCCCCTAGGTGAGTCCCCATAATAGCTCATAATTCGATCTGAAAGGCTCCCGTGGTTAGTTCCAATACGTATTGCACGTCCGTACTTTTTACATTTTTCCACCAATGGTGTAAAAACCTGAACCATTTCAAAGCAAAAATGGATTAGACTCTGCAAAAAGGTAGATTGTCCAAGAATATGCTCCATAATAAAAGGGAAAATTTCTTGCTAAATGCAAATAATGAGCAGGCAGAGTGTCCAATATAGGATGATTATAGACCCAGCGTCAGCTTGAGAAGCAATTCTTGTTTAACATTGTCCTTCTTAGCATATTGCACGCATCTTTATTTTTTGCCAAGCAGTGAATGAAAAGGATCTTATAATTAAATCAATATGATTCATACCTTATAGGAGAAAAGAAAGGTGAAAATCAACTGAAAATAACTACTCCCTCCGTTTCATTTTATGTGTCTTAGTTTAACTAGGCACAGAGTATAAGAAAAGTAAGGAAGACTTCTGAATCTTGTTGTCTAAAATTAAGATGTGTGTAATGTACCCCAAGTGCCCTTGAATCTTGTGGTCTTAAATATGCCATGTGGAATCTTGGAGTTAAAAAGTTACTAAATATAGAAAGAGGTATTCTTTTTGAAACAGACTAAAAAGGAAAGTAAGACACATAAATTGAAACGGAGGAAGTACTAAATAAATTAAAGACATGCTAACTTGCAGGACGAACACCTCATACCATGTTACTGACTTCTAAATATTATTGATAGAAAGGTTGATAATTATCTTTACATGTATTAGAAATCAAAATATAGTTCTTATACTAATTTGGCATAGTCTGACCTCCTCAATGTGCTCAAGTTCTCTCTGGTAATCTTCTTCTGTGTACTCTAATTGCTCGAACTGCGCTCGCCTGTCAGCTGAAAGAAATTAACCGATTAGATCATAGCTATTCTCCTGGCTCTGCCAAAAAAGACCATCACGTAGACAGAGGAAGAAATACCAAAATTTCCAGGATTGACACGTATTTTTTCAAAGCACTCCGCAACTCGAAGTGCAATAGGAGGAGCAAAATGAATGTCAGCCACCAGAGGGATGTTATAACTGCATATGCAGAACATAGATGAAATAAGATATGTCATCAAGTCCATCGAATCTTGAGATATATCGATAAAAAATGAGACCTACTTCTTTTGCACCAGAGAATTTTTAATCTCGAAACATGCATCAGCTTCTTTCTTCCCTTGGACTGTAATTCGAACTATGTCAGCTCCTGCATCAGCTATTTTCATCACCTGTGTAAACAGGAGTTAGCATCAGGGCTAAACTTTCTTGGCTTAAAATTTTCATGCGCATTGAAGAGGTATCCATTTCAGATTCAACTTGAAGAAAATTATTCAATTCAAAACCAAAAAATTGCCTTATGGACTGGGAAATGGTTTGGCTGATTCAAGTAGAAAGCTTGATCAAAAATTCCGAACTCGGATGGGGGAGAATTCTCACACAATCACAGATAGAAATTGTGGTCATGTGTTACATTAAGGTAATGAGGTTCACTATAGACCAGACTCTCGAAAAGTCCCTCGGGATTAGACCGAAAGAGTAAAACACTATTCCAGTGACTGATTCAAATCAAACCTAGACCATAATGCTATGCACAAAATATTATTACCTTATGATACAGAAGGAAACTCAGCTTCAATAAGCATTAACACAAATATCATAGCAAACATAGTTAGAATAGGTGAACTTCTAATTCGCTTATATTGTGAAGTAGAAGGAAAACCTGTTCTACTGTTCCAGCAACATCTTTAGTATCAGTTGTGGTCATTGTTTGAATTCTGATTGGATGTTCGCTACCAATGGCCACGTTTCCAACCATCACTGTGCACGTCTTTCTTCTGACAGTTTTGTGTATGGATTCACAATATTTTTGCCTAGGAACTTTTACCAAGAAGTTGATACATCAGTCATCACAGAGTGAATACAACAAATGTGTTACTTCACTCATAATATAAAATCAAGTTTTTTTGCAGGATGACAAACAAAAAGAAAAAAGATACCAATTTTCCAAATCTAAATTCCCTACGAGTAACATCCATGATACTTTATTGGCACAGTATGATTCACTCGTCGAACATAGAGAAGTTGCTACAAACTTAGTCCAAATCAGTTTTTATGACACGTTCCAACTTCCAACCCTCAACGATTTGTACAAATAAAATAACCTCTCCTTCATCTTTTCTTCGAGTAGTTTTGCAGCTTCACAAAACAGATTCAAATCCTTGAAAGCTAAAATTTATTATAGACCAAGTTCCAAACTGTTTAAGAACAAAGCAACTAGAAGCTTTCTAGTGCCTTATAAAAATACCTAGTAGTGGACTCCCTTCCGATGCAGGCTGAAGTTCAATGGTTTCTGGACCAGGATTTGCATTTCTTATCACAGAAACCTTGGTTCGTCGAAACTTAACCCTCTGTAAGTCAGAAACTCTTACAAAGTCCATACTTTTAGCAAACCCCACACCATTTTCCATGCTCTTCAGGCCTGTAAATGAAGCTGGAACAGCTCCTGCCGCCATTTTTACAATTCTTTACACTCCTGAAACATAAGACAACCAATACTCATCTAATTAACATTAAATGCCACACAAAAAAAAAACATAACTACCACAACTATGCCTCAATTCCAAACTAGTTGGAGTTGGCTATATAACACCTCAATGTTCATTAAAATTCAGTTCGCCAGCAGAAAAACCCACACCCCTCCAACCCCCACCCACCCACCCCAAATTCCAAAGAAAAGCATTTTTTGCTACCCTTTTGAGCCCAGTTGATACCTTTCACTGTTGTAATAAAACTCAAGCAATTAAACTCTTTAACCAAAACTCCAAAACACTATCTACATAAAACTGTAGTATAAAAGAAAATAAAACAAGATTTGAATTGCCCAATTCAAACAAACTCAGCTGAATACAAACTACAAACACTAATTAGGAATATGGTCTAATTAATTCACAAAAAGTTGAAATTTTTCATGAATTTCCACCAAAAATCAGTTTTTAACAGAAGAAGAGTTGGAGTTTAAGGATAATACTACTCAGCAAGTCACAGTCAAAAATCAAGACTAGACTAATTTACCAAAAAGAAACGATCCTTAATGCCCTTTTGAGCTCAGTTGATATCTTTCACTATTGTGATATAGTAACTGAAAGTAATTTAAACTATTTAACCAAATCCCAAAACACAATCAACAGAAAACTGTAATAGAAAAAGAAACAAACCAAGATATGAATTGCCAAATTCAAACAAACTCAGCTGAAAATACAAACTACAAACACTTATTATGAATGTAATCAGCTAAATAATTTACAAAAGGTTGAATTTTTTTTCAAGAGTAGTAGTATTACTTACCCAGTCAGAGTCAAAAAACTAAGACTAGATTAATATACCCAAAAGAGCAGAAAAATCAAGAAGCCAAAGAATTGGTGGTAGGTGGAAATTGAGAAGGACTTATAATGAAAAAATGGGAGAAAAAATGGAAATATAAATGTACTAGTAGTTCAGAAGATTAGGCAACAGCTAGTGAATTTTGAATAAAGACAAGAATCACTTGTCCAGCATCTTTTGCACTGCTATTTTATTTGTGGCCATAGGCGTATACATTTAAATGAAAAATTTAGTGGCCAAATTAAATTACTAATTTTTTGCAAATAGCGGTAATGGACCGGTAATTGTCTTTATAATTGTTTAGCTTATATTAGTTTTGCCACAAATAGTTTGATTTTGATTTTGTTGTGTTTTCTAAAAGTTAAGCTATTTAATTATAGCGGAATCTTTTTTTCTGAAAAACAACCGTTTTGATATTTAAAAAAAAAGTAAAAAAAGTTGTTAAAGATGCTCTTTAAATTGAATAACTGAAGTTTAAGTACCGTTTAGCCATAGATTTTGCCAAAATAAATTTATATTTTATTTGATAAATATATGTTTGGCCACAAATTTTACCTATATTTTGGCAAAATCCCAAATCCCAAAACCAGTTCAATGGGCCAAAATATCACTATTACATTTTTTAAAAATTGCCCCAAACTTTTGTATTTTATAAAAGAGCTCACAATTTATTATTTTGTAACAATGTTGTTTCGTCTTCTCGGTCATTTGATAGTATATCATGTAGTTCATTATAAAAATGATAATTTTGTATCAAATTTATTTATGTTCAGGACTATAGTTTGCGATAATATAATGAATGTTATTGAAAATGGTACTGTTGAGTATTTGTGATAGTTCTTATAATTTGTGGGTATAAGTCATGTTTCAGGTTTTGTCAAAATAAATTTGAAAAATATGTTTTGAAAACTGATGTCCAATCACATTTTCATCTTCAAACCAAACTTAACCCAAATCAAATTTTTCAAAACAAATTTGTGAATCTATAGTCAAACGCTAGCTAAATGTATCAAAAGTGAACTGATCGAATAACTAAAAGCGTCTAAAACTCTAAATCATAAGATTAAGTTAAGACTTGAATTATTTATATATTTTTGTTAAGTAAATGGTTTTTTTTTTGTTTCTTGACTATGGTGTATTATGTATTGTTCAGGCATATTATTCTTTTCCTATATTTTGGTACTAAATAAGTGAAAAATCAAATGCAAAAGACTCCACGATTATTAATATAATAAAATCCTCTGCATGCAAAAGCAGAAAAAAGAATGGATCGTTTAAGTTGTTTTATGCTCCCATTTCAAGTTTTTAAATAGAATATGGGAATAGGATATTACTAACGTCATGAAATTCACAATTAATAGGGAAAAACTTTAATTAAATGCTATATTGCAATGAGATGGTGCAAAAGTAGTTCATAGATTTCTCATTAGTGCTTGCTTTTTTTATAATGTAAATAAGGGAGCAATCGTGCAATTTGATTTTCAAAAACATTTATATATACATAAAATGTAATAACAACCCATAAAAATAATTTCAATATATTGCTGAATTTGATCGTAGGGGCTAATCCTCTTGCTTGTATTTATTTTCATTTTTTCTCAATAAATGAAAAAAGGAGAAAATGTAAAAAAAGAAAAGAAAACTGGTAGGCATGACTAATAAAAGAAAGTTGTGGATGGAAATTTAGTTGGTCAAAAGTACAAGGACTGAGATGCAAAATTAGAGGGAATCCATTCCGCGATATTCCCTAGCTTAGCAAGAAATAACCAACTGTCGTTTGGACCTTTTAGACAAAAAGACCGCAGTGTGGAAAAGGACACAGAACCTCCGCCACGTGTTGTCTTCTTATTGGGTAAATTGTTCAACACGTGAAACAATACGAACACCTTTTAGACGTGAAAAAAAGGATACTGATAAAAAATATTTCTTCATATGACAGACTTTTTGTTAAACAAGAATCATTTCAGCTCATCTATTTTTACTAGCAAAAGTATTATGAATACTTCGTTCGATTTCGAGCCGACAGTCTATCGAGAAAATTTTTTATTTTTATAAGATAGGAATAAAATTTGCATACACATTAACTTCACCAAACCTATTTGTAAAACAAAATATACTTTATCTACAGAAATATAGTCAATTTGTTATTGTTGTTCGATCATACTAAACTGAATAATCTTAATATGATCTAATATTGTTCGTTTTGAGTCAATTTGCACTATTTTTTTTAAAGACCTCACACTAATTAAAAACATGTGTACACTTTATATATAATTAAGTCGCACATGGCCATAATGGGGTATATTCAATAGCCCCTCCAATCTAGCACGGCGTAGCCAATCCCTATTGACTTGGGCTTATCTGAATATTTATTAAATTTAATAACTTGCCTATATTCCCGTGAACAAATTTAAGTCAACTTAATCATAACGGTGGTAATAATGATAATAACAAAGATTTGAGTGAAAACAAAGCATCACCAAAATAACTTAAATCGGATAAGAAAATACACCCATCAAAATATGTTGAAGAAAAACATATCACTATCTACCAGGTTTTGGGTTTAGGATAATGTAAATATCTTGTAAGAAACTGTCACGATCCAAACCGATGGGCCGCGACGGGCACACGATACCTTACTCGATCGAGTACCAATGTAACATATCTTTCTTATTACATTATCATATACTCGTGACATACGAGACTAATAGGCCAACATAATCATTTACAAACTCAAAACATAGGCCGACAAGGCCGTACAATCTTTCACGTATATGACATATGTCTACAAGCCTCTAAGAGTACATAAATGTCATAATGGTCGGGANGAAGCAAATGGAGCGCACCAACATCTTCCGCTGAGCTGATAGCCTACTTGGAGGGCTCTCGACCCGTCTATCGGGACCTGCAGGCATGAAACGAGTGTCCCCAGGCAAAAGGGACGTCAGTACGAATAATGTACCGAGTATGTAAGGCACATAAATAAGTACATAAGAGACATGGAAGAAATATAGAGCACATGACTCAACCTGTAAGCCTGAATAGCTTTGTAAATCATAAATTACTTTTAGCGTCATGCATATGCATATGAATGTCATGTCGTGCATAGGTACATGTTTCATAACATCATCAGCCTCTGAGGGCATCCCATCATATCATATCGGCCACTGTGGGCAAAATCATCATCGTATACCAGCTGATCAGGTGGTGGTGCGTATATAACACCATAAACTTTCCCATATCACATATACGTATATATACATACATACATATGCGTATATAATGTCGTTTGAATATACATACATAAATACGCGTATATAACATCGTTTGAACCATATTTCAGCCACTGTGGGCAACATCATCATCATATACCAGCTGACCAGGTAGTGGTGCGTATATAACACCCTAAACTTTCCCATATCACATATACGTATATATACATACATACATATGCGTCTATAATGTCGTTTGAATATACATACATAAATACGCGTATATAACATCGTTTGAACCATATTTCAGCCACTGTGGGCAACATCATCATCATATACCAGCTGACCAGGTAGTGGTGCGTATATAACGCCATAACGTTTTCCCATATCCCATATACATATATTTACATATATACGCGTATATAACGTCATCTGGTCATGTGTCAATGTGCATATATAAATGCATGAGATGCATATGAAATACGTTAATAAAATCTCTCGGTACGTCATAAGGCCATTATGCCTCTGATTAATATCATGAAATAAACTTTACCAACATACGTATTTTCGAGACCCATGAACAGAAGATAATAATAATTCTCATGTGGAATCAAGAATATAGATACCCCTAATATTTCTATGAATAGAGTAATTTATAGAAACTGTGTATTTGCTCGTTTCTTTGCTATAATTTGGACCATCCCAAAAGAAAGAAGGGATGGCCTTAACATACCTGGAGTAGGAACAATTCCATATAATTATCCCGTTGAAAACATTCGTGGATTGAATTTAGAACTCAAAAATTGGATTTAAGCTTCTGTGTTATTTTTTTTTTTAACTTGAGGAACGAAGTTTGGCTTAAATACAAAACTAATGAATTGAGGAGTGAGGCTTGGACGCCTGATTCAGAAAGCAAAACATAACAAATTTGCTTTTGTCTTTGAAAATGAGATTTTTGATTTGATAAGACTCAAAGTAATGAATTAATAAGTTTGGAGTAAGGCTTGCCATAAAGTCTTGGAAAGACTTTAATAATTAACTCTTGACACATGTAAGCATGAATTAATGACTCACTTTATACAAAAGGAGGGGTTGCCACGTTTCCTCTTGGGATAATTGATTAAATTTTTGTCCGCTTATTAGTTAACTGGGTAATGTCATGTTACCCGATAATTAATCAATTACCCGTATAGTTTAAAAATTATCTCAACTTAATTAAATGCTACTTTCTTTTAACATACCTTGTACACCTTACTATCATGGCCATGTGGTACCTTGTATGGAACTAGTCCATAAATACCGAGTATTTTAGCTCGGGCCATATTTTATCCCAATATGTCAAACTTTGACGAAAATTCATTTTCTTTGACTTGCTTCCCCTCTCACCTTCACTAATTTACTTATCACTTATTTGAAAGCATAATCCTTATAATCTCCAAATATTTTTTTCCTTGAACTGATGTCAATTTCCTTACGACAAATTAAACGTACAATACCACAGGGCGCAACATCGTCGTAATTTAATACTGCAAGGCGTAATATTGACGTAATATTGCGGGGCGTAATATCATTCCCCCCTTTGGAACATTCGTCCTCGAATGTTGGCTGATGAACTTATCATTTTCATAACCCATAACTCTTGCGAGTACTTTAATATTTTTTTTCTTTCATTTAGGCAACTGTTCTTTGAATAAATCCAAAGACTAGGGCATTCCCCCTTAGACCTCTTTCCCATGCCATGACTTGTGATCGACTTTCTTTCAATCTCATAACTGTTGCTACCTCCTATCATGCAACATGTACGATTCTGAGTTGTATGTGCGCCTATGCGACTCTTCTCTCCTTTTTCCTCCAGCGTTTAGCTGATCTTTTGGCCTTATTTTGTGAACATATACAGAGCTTGACAAGATCCCTCTGAGCATCTATAGGTATACTAAAGTTCTTTGCTCGGTACTTTGTTGAACTTACGAATATTGCTATACCTTATTCCATGGATCCGTTTATCCATCCATATGACTTTACTACATCAAGACAGGTCATATTATATTATAACTCTTACTTCGATTTATCGTTACCGAGGTCTGCTTAATTCCAGCTTACTCTTATTGCTTATCCTATAGGTATAAGTCTACGTCCTTTAATGCATCCTCATTACTGGTCATCTTAAGAGTGACGACCTAACCTCATTTTATACTTTGTAACCTTTATCCATCCATTGTTGATTCACCTCGATATCAATCTACAATCCACCATTAATAATTGAAACCTGTCACATAATATCTTGCCAGTAGGGCTTATGTTGCATCGAGAAATACTTGAAGTGATTTCCATAATCGTATTTCATAGTATCTCAATGTGATTCACCTTATGGGGGTATTCTAATATTGTTCCGTCCGTGAAATCTTTTATCCCTCCCCTCCCCCTTTTTTCCCTTCAAATCATTATTCAATCGTCGGCCCAAATGTCATCTTTTAATTATCACAATTAAAACCTCATTTTATTACCAGGTCAGCATTCCATTTCTTCTAAATGTTATTAGTCATAGACTTCTTTGAGCTCATTCAGGCTATACTGAGCTTTATATAATTTAGAGAACCCATCAGCTCCCTTATTTTCACGGTCTTAATCCCGATGACTTATTCATTTTCGTCATCTTCTCAATTGTCCTTTTTTTTATCCTTACTCCTGTCTTTCTAAAACCTTGTCGTTCTATCATACTTTAGCTTGCGACCGATTTCCTTATGCTTTTCTGGAACATCGAGACATCACATCGTCTCTAACTCTTCTTTCACTCTCTAATTAGACCTTTCGGTACCTAGAATTTGCTATCATTCATGGATACTGAATCCCCGCACTTCTAGCCCCTTATCCGTAGTATGGACTATTCATAACCTTCTGTATTTTAGTATCTTGTACATTGTTCACCTTTTCTTACTTACCTTAAAATATTGCCTCACGTTCTTATATCTCTTTTATAACCTCCCTTCCACATAGGTATAATTTATTTCCACAACCTGAAGGTCTTATTATAATAGTTGCATCTTCGGTGCATACGCAATCCGGTGGGAGCTTCATACTAACTTCTTATGAGGCTGGTACTCTTAAGTTGGCTTCATCATAGAGCCCTTATAAAATATGGATAATGTACTATCTCTCCTATACCTCTACTATTTACGAGTGATCCTGAGGTCTATAATTCTCTTGGTCCACTCCTGTTTTACTTAGTCGATGTAACTCTTTAGTTTCCTCTTCTTTCTTATCAGACTTTATGTAGTCTTAAGCTATCTCCCGATCTGTGGCTCCTGGTGTTAGTTATTACTTTAGCCTTTCATAGGCGCAAAGGGATACTCGTGATAACATCCTTTAACAATTCAATTCTTCGTCTATGACCTGGGCTCAATTCTTTCTTTTAACGTATACCATAATCTTCTATGGTTGTATATGCTACATGTATAAAACCCCAAACTCTTAAGTGTGTTCATAACATCCCCAACTCGGGATCATTGATCGAATAATTGCTTTCATTCCATCTTAGCTTTTTTTCAACGTAAGTTATTACTTTTCCTGGTCTTTCTGCCCCCCTTGTCGCGTCCATACTTAGCTTATCTTAGTGCCCACATTTGCCAGAGTTTTCATACAACTCATATGATCACGAATATCACTTTTAATTTTACTTCCCGTTCATTAGCCACGGTAGGTGCCACTTTCCTTTGGAGTACTTACAATGTTGTTGCC
>ML384725.1:35000-41227 GCA_005239525.1 Nicotiana knightiana | reverse complement strand
CGCTGGAACGAAATCTGAAATTCTCATGAGGCCGACTATTATTAAATCACCCAGTCCCTAATTTATGTTTAGTTTATCTTGTTCACCAATCCATATTGGTTTCTATTATTCAAGGGTTTTAACTTTTCTTTCAGGTAGTCGCACTGGAGTCACGAACTTGTTTCTTGAAATGAGGATATGACTTTATGGACTATACTCTTTTGTTGTCTCAAAGCCTATCACCTTTTGTCTTTTCCTTTACTTGACTATAGTTTCTATAATACTCTCATCTTTTTGATCTATCGTTGTCATCCACGTATCATATCATACTCATAATGCATCATTAACTCTTTTCTTATTTCCTGCTAACATTTATGCTTACCACTTTATTCAGAAAACTCGAACAAGACATTCTTTTGCCTTCAGCTTCCCTTTGCTCCATCCAGTGGCTCTTCAAGTTACTTAACGTTCTTGCTTTACTAGGGACGCGAGCCACACTAAGGTAGTATATATCCCCTCAAGGCTTATAGTGCATGTCTTTGTAGTACTTATATCTGGCTGCACTATTTTAGAGCGTACCACCTAGGTGTCTCATAAAGAGATCTATTAGAACATTTTCAATATCCTTCGGAAATGTCAACTGACGCAAACAATCCATCCATCATATCTTCTTATACTACTTCTGTTACCCCCATGGGGCATATCTGGAATGGGTGCGACCAATTATATATACCTCTGTTACTATTGAATATAACTCAAAAAGCTTATGTTTCTCTGCCCCAATTATAAACGTTGTTAACCTTCATTAACTGGGTACCTCGTACCCTTTTTCACCTTGCTCCTTTTACTTACTGAAACTTGTACTTACCTTCTTAATCTCTCATTGTCCTTCACCATAAAGATGGATATGCATTCTTTCCTTAAGGCTTCTTATCAGGAAGCTTACACCTTTCAGTACACCCATGATCTGCTAAAAACCTCACGTAGTCATCATACAAAAATTCAATTCCTCTGACTTAGCTTTTTCTTAACTATCTCTTTTTCCAACCTTCTTTCCGGATATAGGTATCGTCTTATTACGAATAGAATAGAATTTCGAAATTTGAATTCTTATAAGTGAGCTATACCACACGATCTAGAGTAAGAAGAAAGAGTGACAATCCTAAATGCCATGTAGCCTCCTGCTTATAAATGTGGTGCATGACGCACCCATAAACAAGTCTCTACTAGACACGGCTTGTAGACTCCCTAGGACAGAACTGCTCTGATACCACTTTTGTCACGACCCAAACCGATGGGCCATGACGCGCACACGATACCTTACTCGATCGAGTACCAACGTAACGTATCTTTCTTATTACATTATCATATACTCGTGACATACGAGCCTAATGGGACAACATAATCATTTACAAACTCAAAACATAGGCCGACAAGGCCGTACAATCTTTCACGTATACGACATATGTCTACAAGCCTCTAAGAGTACATAAATGCCATAACGGTCGGGATAGATTCCCGTCATACCAAACGATACCCNTAACCAAACAAGCGACTCCGAAGCAAATGGAGCGCACCAACATCTTCCGCTGAGCTGATAGCCTACTTGGAGGGCTCTCGACCTGTCTATCGGGACCTGCAGGCATGAAACGCAACGTCCCCAGGCAAAAGGGACGTCAGTACGAATAATGTACCGAGTATGTAAGGCACATAAATAAGTACATAAGAGACATGGAAGAAATATAGAGCACATGACTCAACCTATAAGCCTGAATAGCTTTGTAAATCATAAATTACTTTTAGCGTCACGCATATGCATATGAATGTCATGTTGTGCATAGGTACATGTTTCATAACATCATCAGCCTCTGAGGACATCCCATCATATCATATCGGCCACTGTGGGCAAAATCATCATCGTATACCAGCTGATCAGGTGGTGGTGCGTATATAACGCCATAAACTTTTCCATATCACATATACATATATATACATACATAAATACGCGTATATAACATCGTTTGAACCATATTTCAGCCAATGTGGGCAACATCATCATCATATACCAGTTGATTAGGTGTGGTGCGTATATAACGCCATAACCTTTTCCCATATCCCATATACATATATTTACATATATACGCGTATATAACGACATCTGGTCATGGGTCAATGTGCATATATAAATGCATGAGATGCATATGAAATACGTCAATAAAATCTCTCGGTACATCATAAGGCCATTATGCCTCTGATTAATATCATGAAATAAACTTTACCAACATACGTATTTTCGAGACCCATGAATAGAAGATAATAATAATTCTCACGGGGAATCAAGAATATAGATACCCCTACTATTTCTATGAATAGAGTAATTTATAGAAACTGTGTATTTGCTCGTTTCTTCGGTATAATTTGAACCATGCCAAAAGAAAGAAGAGATAGCCTTAACATACCTAGAGTAGGAACAACTCCGTATAATTATCCCGTTGAAAACATTCGTGGATTGAATTTAGAACCCAAAAATTAGATTTAAGCTTCTGCGTTATTTCTTTTTTAACTTGAGGAACGAAGTTTGGCTTAAATGCAAAACTAACGAATTGAGGAGTGAGGCTTGGACACCTGATTCAGAAAGCAAACATAACAAATTTACTTGTCTTTGAAAATGAGATTTTGATTTGATAAGACTCAGAGTAATGAATTGATAAGTTTGGAGTAAGGCTTGCCATAAAGTCTTAATAATTAACTCTTGACATGTAAGCATGAATTAATGACTCACTTTATACAAAAGGAGGGGCTGCCACGTTCCCTCTTGGGATAATTGATTAAATTTTTGTCCGTTTACTAGTTAACAGGGTAATGTCTTGTTACCCGGTAAATAATCAATTACCCGTATAGTTTAAAAATTGTCTCAACTTAATTAAATACTACTTTTTTTTACATACCTTGTACACCTTACTATCATGGTCATGTGGTACCTTGTATGGAACTAGTCCATAAATACCGAGTATTTTAGCTCGGGCCATATTTTATCCCAACATGTCAAACTTCGACGAAAATTCATTTTCTTTGACTTGCTTCCCCTCTCACCTTCACGAATCTACTTATCACTTATTTGAAATAGCATAATCCTTATAATCTCCAAATATTTTTTTCCTTGAACTGATGTCAATTTCCTTACGACAAATTAAACGTACAATACCACAGGGCGCAACATCGTCGTAATTTAATACTGCAAGGCATAATATTGACGTAATATTGCGGGGCGTAACATCATTCCCCCATTACTGAAAAAATACTGCACCATATGCATTTCTAGCAAGAGGATCAAATACACAGGAGTCACCTCACCGATGGACAAGACGACTAGAATGTATGCTAACGTTAAAAAGAGGGAGCTTAAAATTAACATAAATACCACCTTAACGCACCTGCACCTTAATGTAAATATCTTCCAATCTCAAGAGACTACTTGCTGCATTGCCATCAGTTACAGAAGACAGCCACATCCTTAAACGAAACAAATTGACTTGGAAAATGCAATTTGGATACGAGCACCTCAACGAACAAACCTATAGCGTCCAGATTTAAGAATGAACACAATATTACAGTACAGTTTCTCATGAGATGTATCTATCCTGCTGCTCTTGAAGAAGTCGTGCAGATGATTTCGCATCAAGATACAATGTATTTACTTCTTCTAGATCCATCTGTAAAAGTAAAAGGCAATATATAAATATCTTCTCTGGGTTTACAAGGACAAACTGATAAAGAACATGACTGACAAAGTACCTTGCAGATTTTGTCACGACCGTTCATTTTGGCGACTACACTGGCTGGTGATAGTAGCTGAACAGCATGCCTGACAAAGTGAAAGAAATGGGCACCAGTTACTTCTAATTAAAAGAATGGACATTTGCAGTCATAAATCCAACAAACCTTAAGGAAGCTTGCTGTCCAATCTCGCCCAAGTAAGCAAGGCTCTCTTCATCTATTTCTAGTTCTTCCACTTGTGCACGTATAGCTAATATCTGGCCAGGCATTCAAAGAAACATCCATCAAGAAAATGCAATGACATTACAAACACAAAAGTCGAAATCAATAAGGCGTATACAACAAAAGTTGAACGAACCTGTATCATTTCAGCTGGACCATAAGTTTCAGTTCTGACAATCACCAATCGATCTAACAAGTCAACTGGAATGCCATGTGGACTGGTCATATCTGTTCCTCTGCAAGGAAATACATGTGGTTAATTTGTTAGTGACAACTGATTTATCTCAGCCATCACATGTATCTCTACTGCTGCACATACATCTAAGGTGTCTACAAAGCCAAAAGCATGCAGTTAGTAACTGAATCTAACAAGTAATTATGTTCAGAGTTTCATATTTCTCGTAATTCTTGCAGTTCAAAAGCTACATGCCCCATGCAAGCATATTTGATGTAGGAAAATGACAAATTTGTCCTGTATTTCCTTTATACTTGCACAGGTACAAAATAAGTTTACTAATATAACAAGCAGCATGAAAATTTTAATAAGCACTTCAATCAACATGCAACTGTTTGAAGTATGATAAAAGGCAGGCCAGAAAGCAAATTTTAATTTACAAATTTCAGAAAACTCTAGAATAAGGAAATCAATATAGTGGAACTTGATGAATTTTTCAGCTTCGTTTTGAACATCCATACCTGACAGTACAAATGCCTCTGTTAGTGGCAAAAATCACAATTGGAGACAGTGAACTCTCCAGTGCACGATTCAAGTATGAAAAGCATTCCATATCAAGCATATGAACCTGCCAAAGATGTTTTTTCCATTTAATTAACCGGAGGTGGGGGTTACTATTAGGACTATCAAGCATGATGTTGTATGAATGAGAAACGAACCTCATCAATAAATAAGACACCTGGAACAAGCTCTGCAACACCTTCGTCAACATAACGATTGACAACCTGCAGATATAAGCACATAATTGCTCATTACTAAATACTAAATTCAGTCTCATAGACAATTCATGAAAATATCCATGAATAGCCAATTGGACTGTAATCAACATGCATGAAGCAGCATAATTATTGGTCCACAGTACTAGTAGCACTAATAAATCAAAAGTACCTTGTTTATCTCTTGCCGCAACTTGTCAGTAATCTCCGTTTTCCTAGGTTTCATCATTTGACCCATAAGGGACAATATATCTTGTCCTCCTTGTGGCCGTGCATTTGCAGCATCAAGATCATGTAATGTAACATCCTGGCGGAAAACAATATTATGTGAAATTTAGGACAGAAAACATTGTTTTCATGTTCCTTGCATTCGGTTTCCCTCGTAAAAGACCATTAAATTAGTGATATCATTTGACCAAAACAAAAAATACAGATACTTGGAATTGCATATTAGTTCTACGAAATCCTCACAAGCAAGCAATCATGGCATGTAGGGATCCACAGAAGATCTGATGTACAAAAACTAACTAAATAAATATTTCAATTAGGGGACAACTCATTTCCTCCTAAAAAACCTTGTGCCAAAAGCACATACTTGGCTGCTTTCAATCTTACCACTATATTTACTTGTTAATGCCATGGACTACGATCTACTCCAATTACTTCATTAAAATCCATGAGCCTCAATTCCTGGTCACTCCAGTACCTATCTAGGGAATCTGTTTCCTCACCTCCTCCAAATGAAATACAGAATTTCACATTATCCTTCAAATGTGCAAGCGAGTTTGTGAAGACAAATTATGATATTTAAAGCACCCAACAAAATAAGGGTATTCATGGCTAAGCGATATACCAAGTCGACTATTTGGAAAAGAAGCACAGAAATCAGCTACATGTATATATGCCAGGGTAATCTTCTATTTTGCGCCATAGCAAAATAAGAAATGAGACAATCAGACAAACCTGGACTATCTCCTTCTTTTTGTGAACCTCTCCTTTAGGAAGTGGAACATATTCCTCCGCCTCTAGATCAAATTCTGTGGCAAAAGCATCACTTCTGCCCACTCTTTTAACTGCTCCACTGTTTGATTCAATGTAAATGACATCACCAACAGCTACCTGAAGATATATCGTGGAGGCAGGAGATATCAATAGAGAAGATTAGGCTCCCTTGTGGAATAAGCATATACGAAATAGAAGTAAATTAAAGATTAAATGCAATTTTCCCAATGCCTTCTAAGAACATGATTTTTCTGTAAGTCCTTCTTAGAACATGATTTAATAAGAGTGACATGAAA